>JALAZF010000971.1:600000-837814 GCA_022829125.1 Lathyrus tuberosus | reverse complement strand
AGTTTTGGCATGTGGGAAACAAAATGGAATGAAGTTTGTACCAACTTCTTTTTCTACATTTTTGCCAAAACACAAAGAACAAATGTGCATGATGTATGCATGTTTCTTGGTCATTTAGGGCAAGTTTTGATGGTACCATGCGTGTGATTTTCATGTATCATGTCATGCTGCAAAAATTCCATATTAAATGTACCAAAAAAATGTGTCATGACATGTTACTGAAACAAATCCTTGAACCAACTTTATGGCTTTATATCTTGATGAATATTGAACCATTTGAAGTGAAATTATAACCAATGGAAAATAGGAAGATCATAGAACAAAACTCATGTTGAAAAGATCTTGAGATGATGTTTGGAAGATGATGAAAAATGGCCATGAATCTTGATCTTCCAAACTGTCCAAATAACTTAGAATAAATTCTAAGTTCTTGCTAATTTCACAACATGAAACATTGATCTTGTGAGTGACATAACTTGCACCATAATACATGAAATGAGGCATGCTTGTACTCTTTAGAAAGGTGGAAATGCAAGCTACAACATTTATTTGGACATGATTTCAAGATGAAGCTTGGAAGTCTTTCAAAAATGAGCTAGAACATAGGTACCCCCAAACTGAATTTTAACACTTAGAAAAAATTCTAGGTGTTGAAATATGAAAGTTTGAAAGTGCCAACTTCCAAAAACCATAACTTGCTCAATAATGATTCAAATGAAAACATTCTTTACATGGTTGGAAAGCTTGGAATGAGTACTTCAACTTTCATGTTTGACAAAAAATGAAATGAAGTCTTGAACATGGAGAAAATTGGCCTTGAAAGTAGTTGAACACCATGAAAACTTTCCCAAAATAGAAAGTTCTAAAACCCTAAATTTTTCCAAATTCTTGATTTTTGGTGATTCCTTTGACATTCCTTAGTCAAATCTCATCCATTGATCATATTTGACTTGAAAACCCAAAGTTGACCTAAAAAGTCAGGAGTTGACATTTTCTTTGCCCAGTTGACTTTTTCTCAATCATCTGATCAATTGAAGGCCCTCTTATTCAAATTGATGCTCAATCTTCCCTCCCTAGACATTTGAGAACATATAGGAATCCATGGAATCAAGTTTTACCTTAAGAATCAGAAATAAACTGATCTTAACCAAAACCCTAGATTAATGACCACAAACAGGAGAAAGGTACTCCACTTCGCACCTCTTGCCAAATTCAACCATTTGATGAAGTGATAGACACATTAAGCTGTTTTGGTTCATAAGAATCCCTTGTGGTGACATTGAGGCCATCTTTTCCTCTATTACCTTGAACAGAAATCCCTTATGCACACACGACCTCTTGCTTGAGCCTCTGAAAAGCATCTTCTCCTTTTGAGATAGACAAAAATATCTTGATCCCATGCTTAGAAACAATGATATGCACAAATGCTAATGAAATGAAACTTAAGCCAGTTAGCGTTAAAAAAAGGAGGGCGAATTTTGGGGTGCTACACCAAGGCCAAGTATTCGGATAGGTTATCGTTCTTGGCCTGATACTCTCCCCGAACATGGAGGGCCACGAGCTGGGAATCTGTTCAGATGACGACCTTCCTCAGCTCCCAAGTCTTCGGCGAGGCGTAGACCCCGCGAGGAAAGCTTCAAACTATGCCTGATTATTGGAGGTAGGGAAAGATATGGTGAGCGAGACCTCGACGAGGATACCCTCTTTGTTTTCCAGGATGACGTCTGCCCTACTCCCTGCCGAGCTGGATGCTTTGTCGACGAAGATTGTCCACTTGCGAGATCCGCAAGTCAGGGAGGCGAGAAAGGTCATCTCCGCCACGAAGTCGGCCAACTCCTGAGTTTTGAGGGATTTTCTGCTCTCGTACTGGATTTCGATCTCGGACAGGTCCAAAGACTATTTGAGCATTCTGGCGGCTATGTCTGGGCGGCCCAATAGTTGCCTCACTGGCTGGTCTGTGCGTAACACGATGGTGTGGGCTAGATAGTAGTGCCTCAGCCTCCTCGCTGCGTTGATGAGGGCCAGTGCTACTTTTTTGATCTGTTGGTATCTAAGTTCCGGTCCATACATCGCTTTACCTTATGAAGTATATGGGCTTTTGCCCTTTAGGGGTTTCACGAATGAGGGTTGCGTTGACAGTCTTGGTTGCGACGGCGAGATAGAGATAGAAGGTCTCCCCGTTGTCTGGCCAGGAGACAACCGATGGTTCCGATAGTGCTTGTTTAAGGTGGATGAGGGTTTTGTCGCATTCCTCCGTCGACTTAAAAGTTGTCTCTTTACGGAGGAGTTTGAAAAAGGGGGAGCGCGTACTGAGCAAATTTTGTCACGAAACTGGACAGTGAGGTGAGCGTCCCGTTCAGAGCTTTGACTTATTTTTTTCAAATTTGGCGTGGGTAATTCGGAGAAGGCTCTGTATTTGTCGGGGTTGGCTTCTATTCCTCGTTATTTTAGGTAGAAACTGAGGAACTTGCCTGCCCATACCCCGAACATGCACTTCTCTGGGTTGAAGCGCATCTTGTACTTCCTTGCCTGCTCAAAGACCTTCTTTAGATGGAGTGTATAGTCGGATTCCTCATGGAATTTCACGATCATGTCGTCCATGTAAACTTCGAGCATATCCCTGATCTCTCCTCATAAGACTTTATTCATCATTCTTTGGTAGGTAATGTCAGTGTTTTTCAAGCCGAAGGGCATTACGTTGTAATAATAGTTACCCGATTCGGTCATGAAAGCTGTGTACCTTTTATTGCTTTTGGCCATGGGTATTTGGTTATAGCCCGAATATGCATCCATAAAAGACAATAATTTAAAACCGGCAGAATTATCAACTAATTTGTCTATGTTGGGGAGGGGATAAGCGTCTTTAGGGAAGGCCCTATTAAGATCAGTATAGTCAACACACATTCTTCATTTTCTATTTGATTTCTTTATAAGTACAACGTTGGACAGCCAAGTAGTGTATTTGGCTTCCGAAATGAAATTTACCTCTAGGAGGTCTTTTACAGCTTGCTCGGCAGCCTCCGTTTTTCTGGGGACTGCTTTCGCCTACGTTGAGCTACTGACCTAACGGTGGGGTGGATGGTGAGCTGGTGGCAGGCTACCTCTGGATCCATCTCGGGCATCTCCGAGGCGCACCACGCGAACATGTCTGCATTCTCCCTGAGACAAGCTTTTAGCTGCTTCCTCGCAAGGTTGGGGAGGCCGGTCCCAATCTTCACCCCCTTATGGGAGTCGTCACCGAGGAGGACTAGCTCGGATTCTCCATTCGGGATTGGCCGCATCGGATGGGCAGTCTCGCCGCTGCTGGTTGATATTGAGGGGCTGATCGAGCTTGACCGAGTCTCATTCTCCTTCTTCTTCTGGTCCCTTAAGTTGTCCTTGGAGAAAAGAATGTCGAGGTCGATGGAGTCGACGCGGGGCAGCAGTTTCGCCTCTTTGGAGCTACAGGGAAGGGCAGGCTTGCTGGAAGTCTTTGGTCGGGTGGCGATGGTGTTCAGGCCTTTTGAGGCTGCCTCGAAGCACCTTCTCGCGGGCTCTATGTCTCCTTGTAGGGTGGTGATGAGCCCTTTGAAGGTGTAATACTTCATCTTCAAGTGCAGTGTGGAGTGTACAACTACCAATTCGGCCGTAGTTGGTCGTCCGAAGATGCACTGGTAAAAGGATGGGCAATTAATTACCAAAAACTGGACCTTGATGGATCTGGCTGTCTCTGCTGCCTAGAAGGTGACAATAAGCTCCACGTACCCCCATGGCTTCGTGACTGACCCGTTGAAGCCCTGTAGATCCAATCCTACATAGGGTGTCAGGTGTGTCTCGTCCAGTTGAAGCGTGGAGAACAGCTGGGAGTACATAATGTCGATCGAGCTTCCTTGGTTGACCAGAATTTGCCGAACATCGAAGTTGGCCATTTGCGATAGAAGGTGATGGGCTCGAACTTCCTCTTTACGGACCACACGATCACCTTGTTGAATCCCCCTCACGATATGACCATGGCAGAGGGGAAGGTTTCCCAGGGGCTGTGTGCAGCAAAGTAAAGAGGAACGTTGAGCCCATCGGGGACATAGAAGTCTTCTGGTCGTGAGATGCTCATGGTAACCTGAAGATTGGCCTCGTCCGAGGAAGACACTTCCTCTTCGACCTTCTTCGACTTTTGGGTGTCCTTCCGAGGAGCGTCCTTCTTCTTCGCAAACTATTTTAGGTGCCCACCCCTAATCAAGATTTCAACTGTATCCTTAATGTGGATGCAGTAGTCCGTTGTGTGCCCATGGCTCTTATGGAACCGACAATACTTCGCTTTATATGTGTTCGACTTGGCAAGTATCTGCTTCAGGAAACAGACCCCTGCCTGCCGAAACTCCGAGTTCGTGTATTCGGAGAGAATCTTCTCGCGTGAGGCGGTCAGTGAAGTGTACTCTTGAAAATGGCCAGATGGCCCTTTGTGATCTCGGGATTCTTGGGGGCAGTCATCCCTTCTTTTCTCCGCTCCCCGACGAGTTGACGAGGAGTCGTCGTGTTTCGAGGACTTGGCACTCACTTGGTGCCTCGAGTGCCTGGAAGTGTTTGCAGCTTCCTTTTCTTCGTACTGGATGTACGCCTGAGCCTTGAGGAGGAGGGTGTCCAGTGTTGTTGGAGTCTCGATGCCAACTGCCTTGACAAAGTTGCTGCAGGGACGGAGTCCTCGTTCGAGCAAATGCTTCTTCATGTCGTTGGTTGTGGAGACCTGGACGGCTTCTTTATTGAACCTTTCGATATATGCACGAAGAGATTCTTCCTTCCCTTGAATGATAGACTCGAGGGAGGCTTCTGTCTTTGGGTGGCAGCGAGAGGCTGTGAAATGTCTAGAGAACATCCTCCTCAACTGCCTCTATGATGTGATGGATTTGTAGGGGAGGATCTTATACCAGGACATTGAACCTTCCTTGGCGTAGTCGGGAACAATATGCATTTGATGGCGCCTCTGACACCATGGTAGTCGAGCAGGGCATCGATGTTCTCGATGTGCTTGTCAGGATCTGTCGCGCCATCATATGTGCCCAGGGGTGGGGGTTTCTCCAGCCCTTTGAGAAATCGGATGGCCATGATCTCCTAGGACAACGGGCCTCGAGGCTCGTCTTCGCTGTTGCTGCTTGACCGCGAATGAGAGCGGGAGTTCCTTCCAGGGTGAGGACCGCGATCTTGACGGGGAGAAGGAGTTCGCAACCGACCCTTGGATCTGGGTGGAGGTGAACGCTGGCGTTCTGCCCGCAGATCCCTTATTGTTCTCTTGGCCCCTGGGGAGTGTTGGCTCCGGGGAAGAGTATGGTTGCGTTTCCTCATTGCCAAGGGTTTTGGCTCTGCTGGCATCCGACAATTTCTTCTGCATCGGGGAGACTGGCTTCGAGATCTCCGGTGCTCGCGCATCGGCAGAGGAGATCATGGACGACGTGTCTCTTCCAAGGCTCCAATTCTTGCATTCTGCTGGAGGGTCAGAAGATTCGTCTTGTTGAGGGCTTCGACCAGGGCTGCCATGGTCGGGTCGGCGTTGGACGAAACTGGGATAGGCTGATGGTCCCCTGAGAGCTGGATCTATGCGTTGCTGGCAGGATTCGGGGAGGGAGACGCGGTGGCTCCGTCCCTCTACAGAGGAACATCGTCTCCAAGAGAGGGGGTTGCCCCGTCGTTGTCTGTCCTTCTGACGGGGAAGATGACGGTGTTGCGAGCATTGTTGACGTTGTCATGACTGGCCATGATCGAAATCTTGAAAAATTGCTTTGATATTTGGTTTACGGGGAAAGAAAAATGGGGAGAAAATAGTTTCCCACATACGGCGCCACTGATCTTTCTGGTCGATCAGAACCTGAAGTGGGCCAGAAACTTCGACTTTGATGCTGGATTCCAAGGAGGATGAGGGGGTGTACCTGCAAGGAACTTTGATGCTAAAGTAAGAATCAGGAGAAGAGAAGGCAAGTACAAAGTAAATATATCTTAGGATGATTTATGAATACCCGACCCTCTCAAAGGAGAGGGTTTTTATAATGCCCCCAACGCTTGGCCATTAGTCTCTATTTTCGGGGCGAGATATTCGCACCCCAAAAATAGGTAACCGACAGAAACTAGCAGTTGAGACAAGCAGGCATGATCGGAACTAGCCGTTGCTATGAGCAAGAGCGTCGTGACCGTTCCTGGATGGTTGAACAGTGCGTGATGGGCAGAGATGTGACGAAGGGCAGCTGATCCTAGGGGTTAGCTGGCCAGCCTTTCTCGGCTAAGTGGAAGAAGAGAAAATGATTCCCTTTGCCCTTAACTGACAGGGCTTAGACTATTGGGTCGTTCTGGGTGCAGAAGAGGATTGAGTCATGCCTAGCCATTGGGCCAGTCCGGAACACATATGTATTTCAAAAATAATTTTTATGAAAATCTATTTGAAATAGTTTCAAATTTAAGTGATTTTTTTTAATAACAATAAAAAAGAAAAATGATTAAATACCTAAAATAACAATTTAAGAGTAACTATTTAAATTAATTTTTTATTTGAAGTTTGTTTTTAATTCTTTTATAATTTTTTTTAACAAAATTATGTAACACTATAAAAATTATTAAAAAGCCAAAAACAAACGAATTTATAATTCTGCCTCGATAATTGATTTTACTTGAAGATAAAATTTGTTATTTTTTAATTTAAATGTAATTTTTACATTAAATCCCAACCCCAAAATCCCCCCCCCCCCCCACACACCCACAGACACACACACACACAAATTTATGCTGCTTAAAATTAATCAAATTTGTCTTTATCTTTCATTTGGACCTTGCCTCATATTGAAATGAAAATACTTTGGGAAAAGAAAACTCAAAGCGTATATCCCATAAAACAACGTCCGGAAACACTCATACCCAAAAAATAATTTCCAAATAACAATTTCATAACTAAGACATGCTACAACATTAACACATTTTTCTCTCTAAACTATTTCTTTAAAAAACTAAATTTTTGTGGGCCTAAAATTAAATTATATGCTAAAGATGAAAACTGGGTAAGATCTCTTGGTGATTTAAATAACAATAACAATCATAAATGTTTTGTTGCAGGAAAATATATATTAGAAAAATACATGCCAAGACATTTTGGTTAAAATATGTCGACACAAAGAACGTACTACTGCAAGGCCTCATTGAAAAAGATATTGGGAAATGCTTATTACATTGTTACTTGTATATTCCACACTTCTGAAAAATCAAAGATGTCTTTCAATCGTCTGAAAATACATTTTCGAACGCACTCAAATTCACATCAGATTTTTTTTTATTTTTTAAATCCACCTCATATTGAAAAAAAATATGATCCAAAGATGCATATCCATATATTATTTGGATGTATCCTGATATACATCTTCAAAATGTCCGCGGAAGTCCTCTAAAAGATATTGGAAGCGTGTTAATGACAAAAGGGATTATTTTTAGAGTTGTATCTCTGAAAGTCCTCCTGAATCATTTCAGAGGAGCAACATTGTCCCACTATTGTAATTTTTTTAGGCGAAGTTATATTAAAGTAAAATCAAACTAAAATCAAGTTTCACTAAAGTTAAATGAAAGTAAAAAAAGTTGTACATTAATTCAAAAAGTCAACACCATACACGATATTTGTCCGAACATACACAAAAATAATACATCCAAACATAAACAACTAGGTTTGTTGAACCCCTTGTCTTTTCCTCCTCCGCCTGTACTGCACGGTATTTCATAACTCAACAACCATGTTCGCCACGAGAACCAACTAGGGACTGTCATTCTCAAAGAGTTTTTCCTATATGTCTGCTCTACCCATCTCCCAAACACGTCAGCAGACCACCGTCACGTCCTCGGTGTAGTCATCCTGAGCCCGAAGTACCTCTTGGTTAGCTGTCTTAGGTTGTCTTTCAGGAATGTCTGGTGTCATGATAGGGTCTGACATCCTATAAAACCATGTCATGTAGTCGTCTGCATATGCCCACTATATAGGAGATAGTACCATGCGACACTCTTTTGGTACCAGGTTATTATCCAAATCATCAAGTATCACATCGAGATCTCTACGACGAACGGTGGGAGGAGAGGACTCTTAGGGGGTCTTGGAATAATCTGTAGATAGCCAAAATGTTGCATCACTCGTTTGGGCAGGTAAGGATACATAAGAGATGACTCACATGTTAGCCATATGGAGTATAAGGATATGGCGTTAAATGAACGCGACTCGTAGTGACCACTGTATGAGCGTAAGCAAATGTCATCTCTCACAAGATGGTCAATATGCACTCTAAATGACTCGACCGCATTATTCCCCCTGTACATAATATATGTGGCAACACGCTGCCAATCCACTGTGTAAGCAGGCACAACTTCAAACCCAATGATACGAGGAAATTGGGAGATGATCTATCCCTAAAATGGTTCAGATACAATATTAATAACAAGTGTAACAAATGCATTATAAAAATATTAGTAACAGTAAATTATTGTAAGCAACGTGGAACTCCCTGTTATCTACATTATCTTCCAAAGATAACATATACCCAATTTCGAGCACAGGTAGACCAAACAGACGGCTCCCCAATTGTACTTGTGAATCGCAGTCAAGTCAATGAAATACTAAAGGTAGACTACATCGACATAGGTTTCACTTTTGTCCGCGAAAATGGACATGTCAACCAAGAACAAGAGGTAACACTTTAATGCGCACGTCCGAAAATGGACATGCAGATGGTCTTTATAAAGCTTTTCAAAAAAAAACTAAACCTACCATGAGCACCTCTTGTGTCAACTATCTCCTGTGAGGCCTCAGTTGGGTCAGCCCCTAAATGGATGACCATCGTGTCGACGCCTTCCTCTCAACCGATCCTCTCATGGCCCAGTAATTTTCCCTTATAGGAAAATGCAGGAGACATGAGACGTTATTCAAGGTGATGGTCATCTCGCCCATTGGAAGGTGGAAAGACGAAGTCTCTGAATGCCACCTCTCTACAAAATTCGCCTGCATGCCTTGAGATATGGTCATGTACGTAACAGAACATAAATCGACAAGACCGGAATAACGGAGAACATCATGAAACCAATTAGTAGTGGGTTACCCTTACTCGAATATCTTTCGCCCATGATTTACCAATTTCAAACACGTACGCTCCTGTAAAAATAAAATATTGCCATCAGTATTGATTTAATTAAGTGAAAACACATGTATTACAAAAGAAAATAAAATATACCCCTCATTCCTAGATATGTCTAGCAACATGATCAACATTGAGATGAAGTAATGAGGTATCAAATGGGCCTTCTGGATAACTCTCTAATGAGCCAACGACTTTCTCCTGGCCTTTAAAGACTTCAGGGTCTGTTGCATCATCTAGGGACTCGTGGCCCTGTGAAGTGGATGCTTAAAATAGGCGGCTACGAGAAGCAGAACCTAGGCGTTGTGAACTTGATGGTTGTGAACCATCAAACGAATTGTCATTAACACGTGGCCTTGTGGTCCTAGTTTCAGCTCTCTCGCGTCGTACCGATGCGGTTTTTGACACACGCCTAGTCTAACTCTGTTAAGGTCATTTTGTGCATTGTCATCAGCCATTGCACTTCCGTTACAAACCGACACAAAGATAAAGAGCATGCCAGTACAAATCCACAAAATCAGCCAAATTTTAGCCGAAGTCCAATCCGGAGATACATCTCCAAAAATAACATTGAGAAAATCTGGAGATACATCTCTAGGCAAACCTGCAAAAATCTGTCAATGCATGTTCTTGTAGACTACCAATTTCGTTTACACTACTATCTAATGTATCTAAAACAACTAATGTAACTTAAATAACTAATTACAAATCAAAACATAATAAGAGAATTTAAAAAAAAAAAAAAACTTACCAATTCAGATTGAAGAGAAGGAAAAGTTTGAATGTATGAGATGATGGAAAAGAGAAGAAAGAGCTCTAACGGTAGAAGCTTGAATGAATAGATGAGATGTTTAAATGTGTGAGAGCTTAAATATTTTGTTTTGAGAAGTTTTTTGAAATTGGAAGAGGAGAAAGAGGGAAAGTCTGGTGCGAATATATTAAACAAAAAGGTTCGTAGAAGCATTTCTAAAGCATCCACTCACTTTTGAATAAATTGTGTTAAGTAGATTCACTTTGGACATATTTTTTGTGCATATGAAAATGCATCTCTAAATTAAGTTTTTGTATAATAGGAATGCCACATCAATTTGACCTAAAAATGGTTTATAATAGAACGCTAAGAGCATTCACATCCATACCACTCAATTTGGTGGTATAAATGGGACCTATTTAATATATTATATTTTTAAAAAATTTTAAATTATTTAAATAATTGAAGTATATTTTCCATATATCCATACCATTCATTTAATACTCTAAAGTGGATTATGTTAATCTTACATGTCACTGTATTATTGGTTAAAAGGGAGAAAAAAAATTCAAAACCTGCCAAAGCATCATGGCTGCAGAAAACAACGGTGGTATATCAAAAGTATTACAGTTGTATTTAAATAATACACCCTCCGTCTCATAGTATAAACAAAAATTACTTTTTAGATACATTGAATAATTAATGTATCTGACTTATATATAGACCAGATACATTAATTATTCAATGTATCTAAAAAGTAACTTTTGTTTATAATATGGAACGGAGTAGTAGTATTTTTTGACATGCGTGGCTTTAAAAAAATAAGTCACTGCCGATAATGGTGCTCTAAATGGCTTATAATAGGATGCTACGAGCATTTGTAAATTTTCACGGTGGTGGAAAACATATAAGGGTAGAAAGAGTAACACAAAAATCAAATCCTATTCCTTTGAAAACTTGATAATATTCTTATCAATGACCAACAAGGGCTTTGTAAGCATAGTCACTAATACTTCCAGAACTCTATATTTGAAGTAATGGCGAGGCTTTTGCTGTAATGAGTTATTTTCTCCTAGCGTCAGAGAATTTTTCAGATAGAAAAGATGTTTATGTTGCTCTTGAAGTTAACTTCCGTATATGAGTCTGTCGGGTTGTCATTTTCCAAACATATTCTCTTTTAAGTTTTCTTGTATGAGACCAGAGACTTTTCAGGTTTTCATATGATTTATGAGAAAAATATATGAAGTAACAAGCAACTCCAAACATTTAAAATGGAATTTAGCCAAATTTCTTTTGAAGTAAAAGTATTAAAATAACACAAAACAACTATTTGAAGTTATGATTTGCCATTTTCCGCAAAGAATTAAAGAAGAAAATATTGGATGATTTATGTTAATGATTTAAAATGAGAACCAGAGTTATTAATATGGATACTGGATTGGTGCGATGAACCTCAAAAGTGATAATGATATAGCGAGATAGTGTGATCAATTTTTAGAAAAAAATTATATACATATACACAAAAATTATTATACATAAATAAAATAATTTTTAAATTATAATATTAAATAAATTAAATAATTATTATTTCATAATAAATAGTAAAATTTAAAGCCTTAATTTATAGTATGTGGTATAGCTATTGCAATACGTGGTTTACACTTGTAATTAAGGGTGTGTTTGGTTTAGAAGAGAAGTTGTGAGGAGAAATATAGATAAAAGAGAGGGTAAGAAGAGAGAAAAAGGTGAGAAATATAGTAGATTTGAAGTATTGATTGATTTAAGAGAAAGATAGAAGAAATAGAGAAGAGAGAAGTGTTATAAATTTTTAAAAATACTATAATACCCTTATAACAAATAGTATTTTTAATTAAACTAATTTTAATTATTTTATTTAAATTAAATTAAATAATTAATTATTTTTTTTATAAAAAAAATTAATTATTTCAAATGTTTAATTTCAATAGAACTTATATATTTTTTATGAATTAACCAATATAGGTTATAAGGGTGTAACGTTTAAGAATTTTATGAGACCGAAACACTAAAAAACAGAAACAAATAAATGAATTTAGTATAACATGCATAGTATAACATGAGTTTTAAATGGCTAAACTAAAAAACAGAAACAAATAAATGAATTTAGTATAACATGCATAGTATAACATGAGTTTTTTTTTTTTTTTGGAAATCTTGGGATCCGGCCTTGCGACCGACTAATCGAAGAAGGACCAATACCCACCGTCCACTAGCGGGGGTCCCGTTTCAAGGCAGAGCAAAGCTCCGTATGGACTGACCCACACAAGAGTTGATTGCACCTAGTAGGATTCGAACCTGAGACCTTGAGAGGAGCACACTCTCGAGACCCAAGCCTCCACCACTAGGCCAACTCTTAGGGGTTAGTATAACATGAGTTTTAAATGGCTAAACGTAGGGTTAAATATGGAAATACATTAAATAGTAGACCATTTTGTTCATTTCTCAGCACTTTTTCTTCAAAACAGAAGAGAAACAAAAAGTACATGGACCCCACATATTTTAGTCTCTCTTACCTATTTCTTTCTTTGATGTGTCAAACAGAAGAAGTTCTCTACCTCTTATATTTCCCTTGTTAATCTCTCTTATCAACTTCTCTTATTCCAATCAGATCCTAAAGGTTTTTGCAATGTATTGAATTTAATACTATTATTTGACTTTTTAAGCTTCATTCTTATCTGCAACTCCCCCCTACCACTTTATCTTCTTTTCAACCCTTCATTTCTCATCTTTCATTTTGAATAAGAAAAATTTGAAAAAAATAAAACAAAACGATTAAACTGCCCCGGGAGCGAACCGCACCCCACAATTATGGCGCGCATTTTCAAACGTCGTGCCGCTCCTGTTTTCTCACAGGGTGGGTGGCCGCTCGACCGGACCACCCGGGATCGCGCCGTTCACAGCCGCGATTGATAACTCTGATGAGGATACATGTTAATGATATAGGAAATGTTTGGACATAAATAAATGTTCAATTTTAGTTATGGGACTGGTTTTTCAGTGACGTTTTTAAGTTGAATTTTGTAACTCGTAGCATTGCAGTCTGCACATTTTTGCCTGCCAGGTTAGAATTGGACGATTCATCTTATGAACACAAAATCAGCCTCACAATTTTGGCTAAGATTGCACTTTCCTCTTTGAGGATGGCTCATTTCGTGCTATTTCTCTTATGTTATGGATGATATTAAGAAGAAAGGAAACCCCAGACTCAACAAAATCAACCTCACGTTGGAGAGGCTCTACACGAGATAAAACTGAACTTATGCAGAATAATTTAACCACCAGCCATGGAAATGCAGCTATTTATGTATTTTGAATCAATCAGAGAAAAAGAAAAAGATGTTGAATACAGATAGTTTAAAACAAATTACCCTTTAATTTGGAAATTAAAAAGGACAGTTCACAAATCTTCGCAGACCCAAACTTGTAATAACAAAAAAAGCCAAACTCAAACAAGTAATTACAAAATGACCAGTGTAAGAAAGTAAAAGATCCGAGGAAAACTATTTTTTTTTTTTTGTACAGAAGAAAAAATTGCATGACAGACCTGAAAGCACTCCTTACAAGAGAAATTCGAAACCTTAAAATAAACAATTGAAAAAAAAAAAAGTAGACGAAGGTTTAACCGGTTCTCCTTCCGGACATACTGATAGAGCTAACTTTCATAGGAGTTGCTACCACCAACGGAGCTTCTGGGGAGTCACTAACAGCAAATTTGTCATGCATAAATCGTGATTCTATGATTGACTCATCTTTCAATATTATCTTGTAGCAGTAACAGCTTTTCAGGCCTTCTTGATTCCTGTAACATTCATGAGCACTGTTCTTTACCTGCTGAAAATCCCATATCACGCTGAATTTGCCCACAGTTGCAACCAGGTGTCGTTCTTGTTTACCGTTTTCCGTTACCTGAAACACAAAAAAAAACAAATTATTAATATCTGCTGCAGGTTTAAATTAATTTTTCTAATTCACATTACATGCAAGTATGCATAATGGAATAAACAAGGAATTCTTATCTCGTTGCATTAAATCAGCTCCATGATAATTTCACCATTGCTATTATATAGCCACACATTCCCTCAATGCGATCCCAGCTTTTAAACATTGCCAATGTAACTCAAACAAAAGAAACAGAAAGCATATGATCCACTAAGTTTGCCTACATACTATTGCTAAATAAGACAGCACAAGTTTAATCCATGTATGAATAACACCTTTGTTTTTGCACATGGTAATAAGCCTATTATAGCAAGAGAAATAATTGCCACTAAATAAAATATAGGCTAAAATGAAAATTTCAGTGACAAACTATTGATGGTAATTTAATGACAATTTCAGCTTAATGAAGTTTGCAGGTATGAACAGAAAATTTATTTAATTAAAGAAGCAATGTAAAAATAGTAACTAGATTCAAAGTAGTTGATCAAAGACAGTTAAAATGTGCATGTTAGGAAACACACTTCCATTCTTAAAATGTGCGTTAGGAAACACACTTCCATTCTGTAAATGTGCATGTTAGGAAACACACCTCCATTGTGTCCAAAAAAGGTAACACACTTCCACTTATTTTTTTCAACAGTGTACATCCTGGGGAATTTACATCCAGGGGAATTGGAGACCGGTCAAATGACCTAGTCGGAATACCCAGGTGAGTTCTCCCTTAAGCATCTCACCCCTCTGGACCTCATGCTTAGGGAATGTGTATATCCCTGAATATGGGCAGGCCGGGTCAAAACCAAGTAAGGCATTTCCCATATCCAAGGCGCGGCATAACATAGACCGCCTGAGGGTGAGATATTCATAGACAGGCATGTATAAGCATTTACCAGTATGGTTAGACATGTTCCTTGGGGTAATGATTACCGATCAAATGGTTATAAAGGCCTATTATATTGTTTAAAGGGCATTTAAAGCCTTTGTCCTGGAATAAGTATAAAAGAGGTACGCAGCAAACCAACAAGGACAGACTCAATTATTACATAGAAGTCACCTACTTCTGTGACTCTTTCTGACCAGAATCAGAGGAGATATCTAATTAGTGTTCTTTGTGTGAACAAAGAGTAAAAGGAGCCATTCAGGTTATTTAATGGGACTATTATGGGATCTAACCAAAACAACAGTAAGTGTGTATGTTGGACAGAAAGTATCAAATAGTGTTTTAATTTCATTCATATTCATATCCCATGCAAATGTAAGATGGTGCTACAAAATAGAAGACATTGAAAGAATAATGCAGAAGATTGATTGCTTACCCATGAGAAGTGACCACCATGCAACTTATTGGTAGTGCCTGCCAAATGAGAGTCCAAGGGAGTGAGTTTCAACAGTCTAGGTGCACCTATCCTGTTTCCCATACGCCCACCAAATCCAGTCTTTGTCTTCCCATCTTTATCGGTAAACAATGTACAAATCAACACCAAATAAGTATCCGTGGTTCCCAACACCCACTTTCCATCAAAAGTGACATCAACACTTGTAATAGGCGAACCAAGCCCAGGAAAAGCAGTCTTAGCTTGCCTCATAGAAGTTTTCGAATACAGTCTTATCTTCCCATCAAGAGATCCCACCACAATCGAACCATCTCCAGTTGTTGCAAAGCACTGAAAGTTTGTTCCTCTTGAAAATTGATGCCCCTGGCTCCAATGCAACACTGGAGAACTAGCCGTTGCAATATTCTGAACAATTCCTTTTCTATCACGCATGTCCCATTGACATAATCTGTTATCATCCAAGCCTAAAAAGGTTGATTCGGAAGGATCCAATTGTGATCCTTTCGTATCATTTGTGATATCCCTCATCGTGATATCAGCCCCGTCCTTCTCAAATTTCCACTCTCTAACAATCTTCCCGGTTTCTATATCAAGCTGATGAAGCTTCGAAGCATGGGGCTTTCCATTATTCAGGGGACTCATCAGCATCATGTTAGTCTCTGCTCTCATCAACAAAGCCTTGTTCGGAGTCTCTTCCCGGAGGTTCCCACCTTCGAATTTCACATCAACCCCCTTGCGAATTCCCTTGTCGAAATTCCGGTAAACATGAAAGCCAGTGTCATTAAGGAGGAAGCTATTGTCGAGCGCACCTAGGGTTAAGGTTTGAACACCTCCATTCGCAGCTTCTTCAAACTCCTCCATCAAATCACCTCTAGATCGATACGGTTCAGGGCTTTTCCGAAAACCATCTTCTGAAGCATCCTCCCAAACCGAATCATCCGCGGCTTCAGGCTTCACCCAACCAATAAACTCCTTACCATAAACCTTGATCTTGTTCTCTTCAGTTGGAGAGAGACCATAAACATTCTCAAACGTGTGATCCTGAAATTCAGTGACGAATTTCCGGTAAGCTTCATCGGTGGGGAATTTAAGAGCCCAGACACCGTTAGATACGAAATCAACCCGACGTTGATCGCCAAACATCTTCAATTGCAGTTCAGTGGAAACCCTAGCACGAATTTTGGAACCGACTTTGAGAATCCAGGGACCTTGAGCGGCGTCGTTTTGTTCATCTTCGTCGTTGTCGTCGTCTTCGATTTTGACGAAGGTGTAGAAAGTGCGTTTGTCGTAGAGGATCCATTTGGCATTGGGAGTGTTGCCTCCGATGTGAAGGTAAAGCTTGACGGTGTTTTTAGGAAGCGGTGTTGGTGTGTGAGGTTGTGAAGGTGAAGAAGAAGAAGAAGGATATTTGAGTTTTAAGGCTTTGAGTTTGGCGTCTACTTCGTCGAGTTGGGTGGAATGGGAATGGGGTTGAGAGTGAGTTTGTGCGTCTTGGTATTCGTCTTCAACTTCTTCGTGTTCTTGTTCGTCGTAATCGGAGTCGGAATCGGTGAATTCACGGCCCTCACGGCTCTGAGAAGTACCCATGTCGGATCGGAATTGATATTTTCGGTGTGAGTGATGTTTATTTTGGGATTTGAAATGAGTGTTGAGGATAATCGGTTAACGGTTTTTATAGTGTGACTGCCTGCGTGGCGGTTTATAATTTACTCGGGCAACACGCTCTCTGCTATGCTGTCAGCTTTGCTAAGAGCGTGAAATTAACGCACTGTTTAGTATACTTGAAAAAAAAAGGTAAAAATAGCAATTAATTGAGTGTTGTCTGAATTTACCTTTTTAAAAAGTGGGTACGCTCCGTGTATTTTTTTGGGGCTACTTTACTTCATAGCTACGCTTATGCTTTATTTGTACGAAATAAGTGACTAAAAAGTTAAATGATTTTTTTTTTGCAGGAGTAAATGAACTTCATATTTTTTTTTTTAATTCAAGAAGAAATTTTTGGTGAAAAAAATTCAAGAAGCAACTTATTAAAGTGGATTCTTCGCAATTTTTATTATTCTAGTTTAAGTTTGGAAGTTGGATCTTCTTTTACGATTTTTATTTAGAATCAACATTGTTGTTCTAGTTTGAAAAAGTTCTGCCGGAACTAGTTTGATTTTATATTTAATTTTTTTTAGTTTTGATGATAATAAAATATAAAAAACAATTTTGTATTCAAATAATTTTGTTAAGTGTGTAGAATCATAGAAAAAATAGATTTTGGATCATGGACTAGGTGGACTCTAGATAAAACAGACTCTGAACAAGACAGATGCGGGATAAATTAGACTCTGAACAAACTAGACGCTGGACAAAACAGATTCTGGACTCTAGACAAATCAAACTTTGGACTCTAGACAATATCAAATTATGAACCAAAGTTAAGATATGAATAAGTACTTAACCAAAAGCCAACCATCTTGATAACCAAGTCAACGCTTCTGAAGCAAACAATCCAGACTTACTCTGATAAATTTAAGTCTTATTTTCACTAGACTCTGAAGTCTAATCTTCAAGGCTTTGAACTCTGATCAAGCTTCAAATCATTTCAAATACGATGTCATGATTTAGAGAACAATGTTTGAAAAAATATTTTCGAAAATTGTACATTCAAGCGCCAAAACCAAATGCTTCCTTAAAAGGTCAAATATACTCAAATTATTAAGGAATGTACTATCAATGGATCTCCACAATTCATGATTCAATCTCGTACCATTAGTATAATTATGTAACTGAAGAAGTTTCCAATTATATCCTCCAACAGTACTATTCGTCATCTATTTAAATAGGACAGAGGAATTGTGAAAATAGAGAAGTAATATACAACAATGAAAAGAGAAGAACTACATTAACAACACTCACTGCACTTAGAGCTTTTCATTTGTATATTTTCTTAAATGTAAACTCTAAGATTCAGTTTTGCGTATCTGCTTGTTAAGAATAATTCTTGTAAACACATAATATTTGTATTGTAACTTTGTGTAAATTCCTTGAGGGACTAAGTTTAGTATGTAGTCTCAAGAATTCATTAACAGTTGGTTTTTGAGTTTTTCCTTAAGGGACTGAGTTTAGTCTGTATCCTTGAGAAGTCATTGACAGTTGGTCTTTGAGTTTGTAATCTGATTTATTAGTGCATTAAAACCTTGTGAGAAGACGAAATCACTCTGACGAGTGGACTGGACTAACTTAGTTAATAGTGAACCAGTAGAAAAATCTTGTGTATTTTTTTATCATTGTTGTTTTTATCATTGGTTTGTGATTGGTTTGGTAAAAAGTTGTAATATTTGAAACCTAATTCAAACCCCCATTGCTTGTGTTTCTTGTACCATCAAGTTCTTTATCCAATTTTGGATAGGTCTCATTCTTCTTTTTTTAGTCAGTCTCCAATTGTTCCATTGAGTAATGTGTCTCTTCGTGCAAGAGAATTTGTGTCTAAACAATTCTTTATTTCATCGTAGTTAACTCCGACTATAATTTTACCATAAACTTATCGTCCTAGTTGTAAGCATCAAACATCATCGGCTTTAGAAGGACGCCCTTTAGGTGTTGAGTCTTCTCCATATTGACCATTTGTTTCACACTCAACTAACTAGTCATCTAGATGTCATTGGGAAAATTGAAATGCTCACACATAAAGCTTTTGACATTAAAATCCTCGTTCAGATGGAAGGAGTAATGTCTCAACCTTACTCCGAGAGGAGCCGATGACAATCTTCTTTGGGATGACACATCTTCAAAGACTATGCATATAGTAGGCGTTATCTCTAGACCTCTACATAATTTCAAACCTCGCGATGAAGGTCGAACAATTTAAATATAGTTGGGAATGGGCGACGTGATGGTTCTCAAGACCTCATATTCAAACACGGTAAGCAGTGTCCCAACTCCTGTGTCATAAATAACACACGTATACATGTATAAAAGTTTCCCCATCTACTCATTGCATGGTCAAACTCTCCCCCGTTGCATGGCTTCAATAAGACATTGCCTTAGTATTTAAAGGTTGATATATTTTTTGCACAAATATGTGTGTGTGAGTTTCAAAAAGTATATGTGTGCATGGTACCCCTACGCTGGTAGGGGGTACTCGAGCCTTAGTAAATGTTGGTGGTTAGGGCTTGCCCACTGCTGGGAGAGGCCCTGTTTGGCGATGTTTATGGTGGTTAAAAGGAGGCAACTCGCGCAAGGTTGTCATACCCCAAATTTGTCCTACCTTTTCATTCAAATCTATTGTCTTATGCTTTTCATTTTTCTCATGTGCAAACTCTACATTAGGGCATTTGAACAACCATAAACATTCATTCTTATAATGCATGGGATGAAAGGTTTTCTTGTGATTTGGGTTTTCCCTATTCAAAGGTGATTCATTTGGTTATTGCACTCAAGCTAAAGCAAGAGGTTGGATTCACATCATCATTGAGTCTAACTTTTTTCAAGCATCATCAAGTATCAAGGTCATCTTCTTCAAATATTTCTCAAGAGCCTCAAGTGATTAGATTTTCATCATTGTTCTCAATTGAGAAGGCTATGGACTAGGGTTTTGGCTCTTCAACAACTCAAGTCATTTCCTCATTTAGTGTACAATGCAAGTGGATTAGGGTTTCTTATCTTTTGTGTGAGTTTGTTGATATTCATCAATTAAAGATGGTGGTTAGAGTTTCATGACAAAGGTTTTCTTGGGCATACTTCTTGCAATAGTTTCATATTCATATTCAAGGATTCTTCAAAGGAAATACTATAGTGTTGATTATCAAGTCAAGGCATGAAGTGGTGGATTCATTGTGTTCAAGACATTATTATCATCTCTATTGCTTGTTGCTTGTTGCTTGTAAGGCAAGATAGTATTGAATTCAAGCATTGAATTAGGGTTTTAGCAAGGTTTAAACAAGGCAAGTAAGTTGATTTGGATTCAATTTCTTGTGTAATCATGGAAGCATGTCATGGCTTGGATGCAAAAGCATTGATCAAGTTTCTTTGACTTCGGTCAAAGTCAAATGAGGAAGTTGACTTTTTGACCAAAGTCATATCTAATATTCATGTTCATAGCTTTGGGTTAAATATTACAAAAGTCAATTGGAATGGCAAATGGAAACATGGAAATCATCGGTAGAGGTAACAAGTCATAACATCATTCAAGGTTATTCATTGGTATTAATTCATCAAAATTCATCAAGATCCAAAGGTTCATGCTCATCCATTGATATAATTTTACAAGTTCTAAACATCATGCAAGTTTCACTGAAGTTTCATCCAACCTCATTCATGTTCATTCAAAATTACAACCATACAATTTACCAGCCATGTTGGCATTACAAATTGGAGCATTACAAGAAGAAAATTATAAAATCTATGTTAAGCCTTGACCTAATGGCTACAATCCTTCATGACCAAATCATACTTCAATGTCTTGCCTTGTCCAAACCAAGACCAAACTTCACATCTTCAAGTCACCATGCTTTTGTCTTTAACCTACATCATATTCACACCAACCCTGCACTTTGAAACAGATGCAAATCCAAATTCAAAACAGAGTGCACTCCATCAATCCATATACAGAACCTGCTCACCATCATCACCATATGAACCTGCAACCAACCTGCCATATCAATCTAGAAATCATCACACAACACATAATTCGAACTAATACCAAGACATTCAAATTAACCTAAAGCATAGTTTTCATTAAAAGTTAACATCCAAGCCATGTCAGTTAGATTAACCATTTCAATTTACACTTGAGTGGGATTACTCTATAGTACCATTAACCATTCATAAGAGGTTCAAACAACTTCATGTAGCCTACTGCCAGTGTACAAAGGCTCTAAGCCTTACAATGCAACTCACATCATCTCTTACCAATCAAATTCAAAGCCACACTCCAGCATAATTTGTTCAACAACAATAATCTAGCTCATCTATCAACTCTCCACCTGCTACTAATCCAAATACAAACAGCCTACGTAATTTGCCTAACTAACAGAATTTCATCACAAAATAACTAACTCAATCACCTCAAAATTCCTAACAAACTTCCAAACCAAGTTTCAAACTAACTTCCTAAAGTAAATTCCTACAATAACCACATTCAATCAAAAGTATATATTCCCATAGCACAAATACACCCACCCTGTTATGCTAAACTTCTAAGCAATTGTTTTGCTAACTGCTGCTAAAACCAATTTTTATGATAGCCTAACCATTCAAGTGTAACTGATTTAACCAATTTCATAAAAGACTCATTCCATCATATTCCAACTGTCACAGCAGATTTTTCCAACTAACTTAGCATAGCTATAACAGAACTTGCAACTAACTAACTACCCTACCTCCTAACCATCATAACAGAAACCAAACCTAAATAACTACCTCCAAACCTATCTAACTACTCAAGCCTCACTCCAATCCTTGAGCAGCTCCTAACCAGAGCCTTATAAATCTCAATGTTCCAATTGATTGAAGGACTCACGTTCATTCCTCTCATTTTCACTATTTTCACTCATCCTCTTCACTCTCTATGCTCCCCTTTCATCTTCAACCTCTCACCCCTCTACACTCATCAACACACACCATGAAAAGCTCCTTCGAAATACCTTGTGAATCTTCACATTGAAGCCTCATCAAGGTAAAACTAAACCTCTACATATCGGCATCATCAACTCTCAGTCTCTGCAAGCTCTCAAAACGCTTCGAATCACTCTTTTTACACTGATTTTTGTTCAAAGAAGAAGAATAAGAAGGCAAAAGTATTCGTACCTGGAGCGAGCTGAGGAACCTCATCTCTGGTTTTCTATATCTGTTGCTTAATTTCGTCTTGTTGCTTCACTGGAGTGAACCTCTACTCTGTAGGTTGGTGTTTCCTTCATCTCTTTGCTTAGCTCTTGTTACCACTGGGTAGAGTAGGCTTCCTTGATCATTTACCCTAAGGTTTCTTGGCCTAAGGCTTTTGCATCGCCGTTTAATTTTGTCTTGTAGCATCTAGGGTTCATCCATTGTTTTCCCTGATTCGCTTGATTGATGATGAATTAAGTGAAGCTATGTCCAAATTAGGGTAAAGAAGAGAAAAACGGCCAGAGTAATGTAGTTTGTGGGTGATTCATCCCTCTGCCGCCTCCGGAGGCGATTACCGGCGCGACGAAGATGGTAGTTTTCTGTTGAGGGTGATTAGGAGAGAAAGCACGTAATTTTCATGTGATTGTGTTTTTGAATGTTTGGAAATGGTATGACCCCCTTCATTTTACTTTGGACACAACCTTGGGCCTCAGACCCTATCAAAGTGATATTTGCATCCTAATTTTACTTTTACACCCCCTGGAAATGTAAACTAAGGTCGATAGGCTTAGAATCAAGCCCCAAACGCCTGAATTGCTATCATATTCCCTGGATCTGGCAGCACGTCTCTCTTCCTTTTTATTATTTTTTTAATTTCCATTCCTTTTTCAATTGTTTTTTGTTTAATTTCTTTTCATGATTTTAGTATTTTTGGAAGTGATAGATGTTAGAATATCATGATTCTTATTAGGATATTATTTTTGGCATTTTTTCGTTTTTTGGCTTTTATTTCTTTCTTTTTGTGTTAATGTTGGATTCAAATGTTGCCGTGATCTTGATGCTTCCTCTTGATGATTTATATATTTTTTTGCTCACATGTTCCTTTAGGATTTTCTTAATCCAATTTAATCTTTGATTAAAATTGAATTAAGATAGATCTTAGGCTTTCTATCTAAGCATGATAACATTAGATTAAGATTTCCCTTGATCCTTACCTCAGGGCCACTTTTGCATGACAACATTAAGTGTAGATTTCTCCTTTTAAAATCTTAACCTTAGGTCCATGTTTGTATGTTAATATTAGGATAGAAATCCCCTTTTTTTAGCTATCCCTTCACTTTTCTTTTAAATAACTAAAATCTCTTTCTTAAACAAGCTAAAAAATACAATAAGATACAATTAGGATTGCACGCCACAAGCCTTAAATGGTGGAGAGGAGTGAGAATAGAGCTTTCCTGCCCTCACTCCGAGTATCTTATCATAAGACGCTTGACTTTGTAGTCTGAGATCCTCACCTCTATCCATAGTCTTTAGTGCAATCCTAATCAAGAACAAGTCTTCTCAAAAAAACCCTAAAAAAAACTTCACCAATCAAATGTGACATCTTACCTCGAGGGCACAAATCATAACCTTTTCATAAAAAGGCATGTTATTTCCATTCTATCGCAACACAGGCTAAAGCATCAGTCTCCTTATGTGAGAGCTGCAAAACCTAATTCTAGAATGTTAACTTAGTATTGTCCATAAAAAACACCAAACAAATCAACTATTTTCAACAAGAACTACAAAGTTCTGATTCCCTTTGGGATACGTAGGCACTGGGTTACAAAACTGGGACGAACTCAATAATAGAAACATTTTCTTTTTCCCAGATAATTCATTCATGCATTCCCTTAGCAAGTAAGTATTTAGATATACACAACCTATGATTAGAACAACAAGAGTGGATCTCGTTGAGTACAATAGACGTGAGGGGTGCTAACACCTTCCTCTTGCGTAATCGACTCCCGGACCTGAATTTGGTTGCGAGACCATTTTCTTTCCCTTCTGAGGTTTTCTCAATGTTTTCCTCTCCCCGTTGGGATAAATAAAGTTTAATGGCGACTCTGTGTATTTTTTGCGTAGCGACAAAGGTGATAGGCTCTGTGTGTTTCATAATTATGTTGAAGGTATGATTATCTGTCTTCTCTCTTTTGTTTAGGGAAAAGGTATTTATAGAGGCCCATTGAGCCTAGAGTTTTCTAGGAACAAATAATTGTCCACTCAGTTAATGGGGAACCATTTAATTCCTATTATTTAAGGAGATGTGAACCAGTTAGTTGACTCTAACTTTCCTTCACCTGAGAAACATTTTTTCCCGCGTTTCCTATGACAGGACGAGTATATGGATTTTAGGGCCAGGTAATCTCTGATGGTGGGCGACGTATAGGCGTCATCCCTTTTAAAGGTTACTACTCTCCATCTCTTTCCCAAACCCTTCATAATTATAACACTACACATACCTACAAGCACGAGAGTTTTAACAAAGAGTGAAGTGATTTAAGCTACAGATTCTTAAAGACATCATGAGTCCTTGAATCTCTTGAGCCAAAGTTACACATTAAGTGTGACTAATGAGACTACAATTATCTTACGCAAGGCGTTAGACCTCTCGGACGGGAATTCTATCAAGCCCTCGGACAAGGGTTTAAGTTAAGTCTCTTGGGATAGACTTCAGTTGCGTCTCGTGGGCAAGACTTTATGTTTAATGCCGCCCGAGGAAACTTAAAGTCCTTCAGGAGAGGAATTTTAGATAAGCATGTTCAGTTGGATTCTTAGTCGCTTATGAGAGATTACATGTTGAGCCTGACTTATGAGACTACAAGTTTCTCAGTCAAGGCATTGGACCTCTCGAGCGGGACTTCTATCATGACATTAGACAAGACTTTAAGATAAGTCTCTTAGGTTATAATTTAGTCGCTTCCCTTGGGCGAGACTTTATCCTGGATCCCGCCCGAGGAGACTTCAAGTGATTCAAACGGGGAGTTTTTGATAAGTCTGTTTGATGGGATTCTTAGTCCCTCAGGCGAGATTACATGTTAAGCCTGACTGATAAGACTACAAGTCCCTTAGGAAAGGCGTTAGATCTCTTAGGCGAGACTTCTATCAAGCCCTCATACAAGACTTTAAGTTAGGTCTCTTGGATAGACTTTAATCGCAACCCTTGGGCAAGAATTTATGTTGGATCCCATTTGAAGAAAAATTCAAGTCTTTTAGGCGAGGGGTTTTGAATAAGCTTGTTCAATGGGATTTATAGCCCCTCAGGCATGATTACATCCTGAGCCTGATTAATTATAGTACAAGTCCCTTGGGTGAGGCGTTGGACCTCTTTGGTGGGATTAGACTTTAAGTTAAGTCTCTTGGGCTAGGCTTCACTCGTGCCCCTTGGGCGAGACTTTATGTTGGATCCCTCCCGAGGAAACTTCAAATCCTTCAGGAGGGGTGTTTGGATAAGCTTGTTTGATGGGACTCCTAGTCCCTCAGACGAGATTACATGATGAGCTTGAGTGATGATATTATAAGTCCCTTAGGCGAGGCGTTGGATGTCTTGGGCGAGACTTCTATCAAACCCTTAGACAAGACTTTAAGTTAAGTCTCTTGGGCTAGACTTCAGTCACATCTCTTGGGAGAGACTTTGAATGGGATGGTCCTTATTGAATAGAAATTATATTGCCCTTAAGGGAGGCATGGATCCTCCCACATTAAGAGGCGACAAGGATCTTCACGTGGAAGTCCAACATTCATATATTGCCTTAAGAGGCGGAAAAGATCTTCTCGTGGAAGTCCAACATTCATATATTTCCTTAAGATGCGAAAAGGATCTTCTTGCGGAAGTCTAACATTCACACATTTCCTTAAGAGGCAACAAGGATCTTCCTGTGGAAGTTTAACAGTCACACATTACCTTAAGAGGCGACAAGGATCTTCTTGTAGAAGTCCAGCATTCACATATTGCCTTAAGAGGCAACAAGGATCTTTCTGTGGAAGTCCAACATTCTCACACTGCCTTAAGAGGTGGAAATGATCTTCCTGTGGAAGTATAACATTCATACATTTCTTTAAAAGGCAACAAGGATCTTCCTGTGGAAGTCTAGCATTCATACATTGCCTTGAGAGGCAACAAGGATCTGCGCATGGAATTTCAGCACACATAATATAATAAATGAAAGACGCCTTCCTTGTTCATAAACATTAAAATATTCATATCTAGGCGGGTTATCTACCCCTAAAAATTACAAATAATCTAACCGTGATAATATTTAATATGGAGAGCTTTCCAAGTTCTGGGAAGGTGTTTTCCGTCTAATTCTTGCAGCCTATACGCCCTGTGGGGGAGTTTCTCGAATATGCGATATGGTACCTCCCAGTTGGGTTGTAGCTTTCTCTACTGTGTAGGAAGAACGACTGGCTTTAAGACCATGTCGCCTTCTCGTATCTCCCTCGGCCTAACTTTGGAGTTTTACCTTTGGGAAGATCTATACTTGGAGGCGAATTATCGAATATGGATGACTTCTCTTAATTCATCGACAAAATCCACACACATTCCAATCATTCCTTGTTTACCTTTTGATCAAATTGGGAGTGTCGCCATAAGGGCATTTCAATCTCTATGGACAGCATAACTTATACTCTGTACACCATGGTGAATGGAGTTTCCTTGGTAGTAAAGTGATGGGTGGTGTGATATGACCACAATATTTCATGGAGCCATTCCGCCCATAATCCTTTGGCATCGTCGAGCTTCTTTTTTAGTCCCTTCATAATCATCCTGTTCGTCGATTCAGATTGACCATTTGCTTGCGGGTGTACAATAAACACAAACTTTGTTTGCACTCCCAAATATTAGAAAAAGTCAGTGACCATAGCACTAACAAATTGGGTTCTGTTGTTAGAGATAATGGCTTCGGGAAGCCCAAACCTACACATAATTTTCTGTCAATAGAATTAGTGAACTCTTTTAGCTATGACTTTGGCGACAACTTTTTCCTTTTTCCACTTTGTGAAGTAAGTTATTCCCACCATCAAAAAATTTAGTTGGCTTGGTGCTAGGGGAATAGGCCTAAAATGTCTTCCACCATTGGTAGATAGGCCAGGGTGCACTACTACGAAAAACCCATTTAACGACGTCAGGTTTACCACGGATTCGTATCCCAACGTTGTAATACTTTAAAAAATTTATAACGCCATATTTAACGACGGTTATACTAAAGAATCGTTGTAATACAAGCTGTGTAACAAGCTTCGATTCCCAGCTACTACATTTTTTTTCCATATTTTTACATTTTAAACACGGTTGTATTAAAACACCGTTGTAATACATGTAATAAGCTTCGATTCCCAGCAACTATATTTTTTTGTCATGTTTTTGTATTTTAAACATATATTTTATTTCTTTTGTTAGTGTTACGGGGATTTAACCTCAAAACTCAAAATTCATCATTGTTTTTCTTTTAAACATATATTTTATTTCTTTTGTTAGTGTTTTTAAGTGCAAGAGAATATTATATATAACTTTAAAAATAAAACTGTAAGAGATGAGCATATATAAAATAACATTTTATTAAGATTCCATTAAGAAGAGTACATTGATAATCATATTACATATATTATTCAATGTCAGAGCCCATTGCTGCAAATGCATCTTCATAATCCAGACATCTCTCCTCACTCCCCTCATCAGAATCATAATAAACTGTTATCCTTTTCTTCTTTATCTTTTTCTTCTTCAGCTTCTTCTTATCCTTCCTCACCCTTAAGGCATCCCTGGCCGCTGGTTGGACCTCCTCTATTGGCGCCTAACGTTCCTCATTGGTGATTCTAGCATTCTCATTTGTAGAACTCATTGTTACGAAGAATATATTATGAAGAAATGTAAAGTTGTCTATTTATAGATGAGGTTGAAGATGAAAAGTATGATAGTTTAATGCTTGCAATGATGATAACTTGTAAATGGTTGATATTCTGGAACGATATTTTTTGAAAAACGGAGAAAATTTTAAATCATTATGGCCAGAGTATTCTCTACTCCGGGAAGAGCAAGGGTTATAATATTACATCGGTTAGTAATAATAATCGTAGCGATACCCCCTTATACTTGGTACAAGGTTCGACTCCAGGCTACAACATTTTTCTATTTTACGTAATTATAGAAAAATGTTGTTGCCTGGAGTCGAACCTTGTACCAATTAGAAGGGTTATTGCTACGGTTAATATAACTAACCATTGTGATATTATTAAAATAATATATATACTTATCATTACGGTTATTTTAGAAAACCGTTGTGAAATATTTACCTATATAAGGGAATTAACTTTCTATTTTTGACAGTAGCGCCGTTTCCTTCACAGCGAAACCCTAACACCCATTCTTGGCAACAAACTTCATCTTTTTGTAGAATCCGCGAAAAGAAATACAAGAAGTATAAAGCTTTTGATTTAAGCTTCTTTCTCCTTGTATTTCTTCTTGCAGAATCTAAAACTAGATGAACATGGTGATGATGCTGGCGGTAGCAAGCGTAATGTACATATTGTTTATGGAAAATAAGGTAGTCTTCTACTTCAATCTTTTTGTTAGATAGTTCCCATTATCTCGTTTGCTTCATGTTGTTTTTGTTGATTGTTCTCATTTTGTTCATATTCGACTTCAATGCTTCACAAGCAAGGTGAACTTCATTGTAATGGTACAGTCCCACTTCTTAGGGTTTTGTTTCAACTTTTGGTTGTTTTGTTTTGAATACTAACTAATTTTCTTCATTGCTTCCCACTTCTTAGGGTTTGTTTCACATGGTGATGATGATGGTGGTACATATATATATATATATATATATATATATATGAATTCATTCTGATAAGGTACATATATATGAATTCATCCTTATATTATATATGAAATTTAGTTTATTGTATACTATGTATATTGTTTGTTTCACTATCCTTTTATTGAAAATGTAATCAGTTAAATTGATATATAACATTAGTTTATTATATATATACTATGTATATTGTATATAGTTAAATTGAATACTAACTAATTTTCTTCATTGCTTCCCACTTCTTAGGGTTTGTTTCACATGGTGATAATGATGGTGGTACATACATATGAATTTATTCTGATAAGGTACATATATATGAATTCATTCTGATATTGTATATGAAATTTAGTTTATTATATACTATGTATATTGTTTGTTTCACTATCCTTTTATTGAAAATGCAATAAGTTAAATTGATATAGAAACTTATAATCTGAAAATTAGGATGTATTTGAAAACCAACCTTTATCATGTCAATGTTTTCCGAATTGCATCCATTTCATTCAGCATATTTAATGTTCCTTAACATAAAATTTATGGTCCAATGGTCCGTTTGCTTCAATTCATCGATATCTTTTCTTATAGTTTACCTCATCGTCATCACTAATCATCGTGGTTGTTAAGATCATGATTGTTATAATGATAAAATCGCGATGATTTTTGGCGATGATGAGGTAAACTATAATAAAAGATATCGATGGATAGAAGGAAACCGACCATTGAACCATAAATTTTATGTTAAGGAACATAAAATGTGCCGAATGAAATGGATGCAATTCAGAAAACAGTGGTGTGTTTAAGTTGGTTTTCAAGAACAATTTAATTTTCAGATTATATAGTTCTTTACCAATTTTAATGGTTGTATTTCTTTAATTAGGTGTATGGTAAAACAAGCAATATACATTTGTATTTAATAAACTAAGGGTACATTCCACAATGGTTGAGACACATAACCGTTGTGATAGTTAATATATATGACAAAGGTTGATACTCATAACCGTTGTGATAGTTAATTTATATTACAATGGTTGAAATACCTAACCGTTGCAATATAACGCGCGCTTCCAGAATACAACAACGGTTTCCAGACCGTTGTAGAAACAACGAACTTACAACGACAATCTACATAACAACGCCTTCGCCCTTGTCATTATATGTCATTCCCAACCATTGCTAAATGGGTTTTTCGTAGTAGGGGTGAAGACATTGATTGAAGAATTTCAGTTGGGGTGTGATGTTAGTCAGCGTGTCTCTGACATTGGTCACACTTCTTGACAAAAGCGATGTTATTCTTCATTAGGGTAGGCCAATAATATCTCTCTCTAATTAATTTATGGGCGAGATCCTTTTGCCAATATGACTGTCACAAGCCCCTCTATGGACTTCGACGAGTACCAGGGAGGTTTCATAATCTCCCAAACACTACAGCATTGTAGACTTTTCATATGAGAAGGGTGTATTTGACAGCCTACTTTCAGATCTTCCTTGCTTCCCCTTTATCCGACGAAGTTTGTCCTCCTACAAGTATCGTAGTATGGGCAACATCCAACTAGGGTTGAGGACAACTTCTAGGGAATAAACTCTGTCTGCCTCAATGTTAGGGGCGATGAGAATCTCTTAAATCACTTATCTATTAAACTCTGCTATTTTTTAATTGGAGAGCTTGGACATGAGGCCTGCTTTGATGTTCTGTTCACAGAGAACATATTCTACTTCAAAATATGTAAAGCGTATTGATAGATTTCATACCTTGTGTAAATATTTCATTACCTGAGGCTCTTTGTGTCATACCCTAATTTCTACCCCTAATATCCCACTTTGTCATACCCCAAATTTTACCTCTAGATTCCATTATCATTTGCATAGCATCCAACGCATTTTAGGTGTCATTCATGCATAGCTAACCCTCAAGATTATCAAGATATTGCTTTGCTTTGCTTTGTTTCAGAATTAGGGTTTGCATCAAGAAGATTTGGTGGATAAGTCAAAGTCTTGAATTGATCAATAATATATCAAGTTCTCATGATCAAGAGCTTCCCTACATCAACAATTGAGTGTATTGTGGCCTCATTACAAGTTTATCAAGTTTCAAATTCATTTGGTCCACAAATTAGGGTTTTTGAGCCAAAGTCAACTGCACCTTTGACTTTTGACCAAGACATGATCTCAAGTCTTGGGACATGATTCAAGATACTCAAAGACACCTTTGGAGTCCATCCATGATGTTCAAATAGCTCAAGGGTTTGATTTCATTGAAGATTACAAAGTTCAAGTCATTTGATACAAAAGTCAACCACTGATCAAAGTCAAATTTGACTTTTAACTTTTGACTTTTTTGGTCAAACATGGACTTCTCAAGTTAAATGTTATGCAAACATGTGGTTTACATCATAATCAATCAAGGAAATCAAGAGAAATATCAAAGAATAAATATTTGTGAAAATTAGGGTTTCATGATTTTTTCTAAGTTATGAAATTCAATGATTTTTACTCAACTTGCCAAGGCCATAACTTCCAATCCAAGGAACCATTTTCTTTGCTCCAAAGACCAATTTGAAGAGCTTGTTCCATACTATAACTTTTCCTTGAGGATGAATTCCAACAAAAATGCATGGATTGAGAGATATGAAGCCTTGAAGTTTGAGGTTCCACACTTTTTGAACCTAGACACTTAGAAATATTTTCAACAAAATCTGCCTTGTCTTGGAGCCAACTTTGAGGCCATTTTTCACCATGATCCATTTTGATTCAAGAAAAACTAAAAACATGAAAGTTGTAGAAGATGTTTCAAACTTTCCAAAAAGTCCAAGAACACATTTTTATCATACTTGAGCTAGGAGTTTCAAAGAAGGGAAATTGACACTTCAAACTTGGTCTTAAGTCATTTCTATGGCATGTTCTTGATCAAACCTTGAGCCAAACCTACTCAATCTAGTTTTGCAGGCATTCTTGCTTCTAAATCTCAACAAAATATGAGCTTTACACAGATTAATGATGCATTATCCAAGTGATTAAGGCTTTGTTCAAAAGATTATTCCATTTTGGGCATAAAGATTGCACTACCATTTTGATAAAGTAACTTTAATCACAATCCAACTTGTCTTGAGCCCATACTTGGTTTCTTCTGCACCAAACCTTTCTAGAACTCAAAAGCAACATCTTTTAACTTTACAACAACTTTAGAAAAGTGTTGTACTTGTCTTGGAACCATGAAGATCATGAAATTACCACTTGGGTTCCAACCAAACCAAGAGAACTTCAAACTTTTCCATTCTGCATAATGATGATCCTCACTCTTCCCCTATAAATAAAGGCCCATCCCTCATCACAGAAACACAACAAACATCATAAAACACATTCCAAACACCCTTCACCTCAACATCTTGCAACCAAAACCTCACTTGTGTCAAAAACCTTCATTTTACACAAACCCGTCCAAATTCTTTTCCAGCCATAAAATACTCAAACCAACCATCCAACAAACCCTCATCTTCACTATAAAACCTCAAGAACAGAAAGTCAACCCTTAAACCTCCATTTTGTTTACTTTCTGCACAAACCAAGCCAAACCTTCATTTTGACCCTTTCCAATCAATCCAAACCTTCAAACACAATCTATAAACATCCCACAAGTTGTTCCAAGTATTGATCCTCAGCCGTAACACCATTTTCTTGAGGATCAAGTTTGCATTTTTCATTTTTACAAGAGGATTCGTGCACAAGGATTGAAGTTGTTTAAGTGCAAGCCAAGCATCCTAAATGCTTCTTGGAGGTTCATAGAAGCAATTTGGATCATCAACCAACTTCTGGCTGTGAGATTGAAGAGGCATTGGACCCACTCCAATAGGTAAGTCCATTACCTCTGCAAACTATGTGATACTGAAACCATTTGCATTCTTTTGAAATACCACATCATTTTCTATCATGCGAGGATCATTTACCCTCTATTAATTGATTCTGATATTTGCTATATGGAATTTCATTTTGAATTTTTTTGTTTTAGGGTTCTTTCTGGTTCAGTCTTGATTACTTTTTGTGTGTTTAAAATAAATGAAATTGAATATTATCATCTTGTTCCTTATGAAAAATTAAGCAAGTTTCATGTTCACATCATTGCATTTCATTGAGATTTGAATGAGATACGAATTGGAGCTTTTCAAAAATGGTGGAGGGAGATGATGAAGGTCATGGCGCGTATTTTCTGCTTTTAAAATGTGTTTTAATATTTTTTCTTTTGTTTCCATTTTGTAACTGACTTGGGCATTGCGCCACAGTGGAGAGAATGTGTGTTTGAGAGTGTTTGGCATGCTAGTGGTCTGGGGTTCAAATCCCCCTCGCCCCAGACCTTTTGTTCCTTTTTTATTTCAATGTTTTTCAACCGTGTTTCAAATATAGTTTGGCACGCGTGTGTTTTATCTAGGCCAAGCAAATGGCTCAGTGGTTAGGTTTTTAACCTGCAAGCACCAGTGCGCATGTTCAAACCCCATGAGGACCATTTCCTCTCTTTTTATCACCTAGTTCTTTTATGTTTTTCTCCATTTTCCTTTTATTATATCTCATTAAATATTCATCATTTTGAGCTGATTTTTTGTACACTCTCTATTTATTATGCCTATTTTGTGAATCCTTGAAAAAATTCCAAAAATAATATTATTTCCATACATTTTTATTTAGTCAAAGTAGGGCACTTTTTAAGGTTTTTTTTAGGTCATCAAGTGTTTCCTTTTGATTGTTTCTTTGATTGTGCTTGGAAGTATTGATGTTTGTGAATGTCATGTACACTGTGTGAACCTTATTTGATGTTAATAACATGATCCTTTTGATATGTTCCTAAGTTTAATGTACTTTAATGCATACTTTTCATGTATACATGTCTTGTTTCTTCATGTTTGATTATAAAACATTCTCTTTGACTTTGGCATGATATTTATACTATATTGAATCTTTGATGCATGTTTGCTATGTGTTTGTGTCATCTTTTATCATATGTTCATAATTTGCCTTAACTTTGGTACCATGACTTTGTTTGGTTCTTAAACTTCATGCTTGTTATGTTTAAACCTTTTGAAATGCTTAGACTTGATTGTAATCATAATGAACCTTTGACATGAACCCTTGGTTGTTACCTTATGTCTTGAACCATGTCTTAAATTGTATTCATGATTAAGTGGTGTTTTAAACTTGTCTATAATTATTGAATCTTAAATTGTATTCATGATTAAGTGGTGATAGCTGTAAAACCTATACCATGTCACAATCTTGACCCTAGCTCATCCATGTTTGATATTGTTATGTCCACGTTGATTTGAATCCATGTTTGATATTGTTATATCCATGATTTCCATGTTGATTTGAATCCATGTTTGATATTGTTATATCCATGATTTCCATGTTGATTTGAACCTTTGGTTGATGTTGTTATATCCATGACCTATATGCTGATATTGTTATATCCTTCATGTCCATGGTGATGTTATTAATGTTGTTATATTCATATCCATGCTCACATGTTATTGTTATGAACATGCTTTGATATGCCATACTTATGTTGTTACTTTGGTCTCGTTAGAACCATGTGTCGTACCTCGAAAAATACGATCCTCGCGATGGTTGCGAAAAAAAACGTTCGAACAGAGTCGCCACCGAACTTTATTCATTCCAAGGAAGGAATAGGAAAATATCGATAAAACCTTTAAAGGATAAGAAAATGGTCATCGTAACCAAATTCTAGGTTTAGGAGTCGATTACGCAAAGGGAAGGTATTATCACCCTCTACGTCTATTGTACTCAACGGGAACCTCTTGAATCGATTTGTGAGATATGTTAGCTAGGTTTGTTTGTTTTCTTCTAAGGTAAAAGGATTTTATTTTCTAAGGGGAAAATGGGTGGTTTTTTATTAGTGTGCTCGCCAAGGATTGAGACCCTTGTGCCTACGTATTCCCCCGTACAATGGGAAAGTCAGAGCATTCGTAGTTCGTGGGACTACGGTTGGTTGATGTTTTTTAAACGAACGAGTGTTTAATTCATATTTTAACTGCTAAACGTTGGCTTGTCTGCTCGCTAGGGGAGGCTGAAGCACGAGTTTATATTCGCGGAAGAATGGACTAAACAGTGTTCTTTTGTGAAAGTTGTTTGAGTATGAATTAAGTGTATTAGAGATTTGATTGAGAAAAAAATTTGATTTGGATGTGTTAGGGTTTCATCCGCACGGGGGCGTGTTTGGTTTGTTAAATATTTTAGAGGAAGAATGACGATTATTCGATAAACGAGACGTCGACCTCACAACCAATTAATCGGGGCATTACTGAGATGCTAGATCTCAACGACACCTTTTTCATTCTATTAATTATGAAATAATATTTTTTGGACAATGGGCTTCTTTATCCATGTAATTAAAGCGAGTGTTTTAGGAACGAAAGATCGAAACGAACACAACCCAAAGCATGCGCCTCAAGAGTGTTGGTTCAAGGGCCCAAGAAGTGCTAGACCTCAAGAGTCCACTACTTTCGTAATTTAATTAGGAAAACGATTCGAATTTGATTAGAAGATTTTAATTAGACGTATTTTTTAATTAAACGTACTTAATTGGATTAAGGTCTGAATGAATTAAGAGTTTTTTTATGAGGATTTTGTGTTTTAAAAGGATTACCTATTTTAAGTGTTTTAGAAATGGAAGATGGAACAAACACAACCCAAGGCGGGCGCCGCAAGAGCATTTGTTCAAGGACCCAAGGAGTGCTAGACCCCAAAAACCCACTACTTCCATAATTAAGAAAATAGTTTAGTAATATTAACCTAAGTGGTTTGGATTTTAGTTTTATTTAAGAAAATATTTGTAAAGATTAAGGAAAGTTTTATGATTTAATTTGATTTAAGAAAATTATTAGGAGTTTAATTAGATTAAGTATTATAATTTGAGAAAATATTGTATTTTTAAGGGTTAAATGTTCTTTGATTAGAATTAAATATATTAAGTGTTTTAACATGATTAAGACGTAAATGGATTATGATTTTTAATTTAATAATTGTAAAGGTTAACTATATTTTGATTAAGCAAAAAAAGATTAATTGTTTTAAGTATTTTTTAATAAGCGAAAGACGGAATGAACACAACTCAAAGTGTGCGCCTCAAGAGCATTCATCCAAGGACCCAAGGGGTGCTAGACCCCAAGAGCCCACTACTTTCGTAATTAATTTAGAAAATAGTTTGTGAGTTAGAAAATAATGACTTGTAATTTTAATTGGATTAGGGGAAACTTATTTTAGTAACATAGAAATTACCTTATTTAATAATCGTCTATTTTATAACATTTTCTATTAGCAGAGATTATAACAAAATAGAATTAATAATAATCTTAGTTTATTACTATCACTATTATCCCAATTAAGTAATTAGTATCAGATTAGGAAAATATCAATTAAGTTGCATTTGGATGAGATTGAGGTATGGAAAGCAATGGATGGGGCGAAGACCCAAAAGAACAACCCATGAAGGCCCTAAATTCTCCAGCGTGTGGCCCAAACGAGAAGGAAATCTCATCAACAATCAAAATAAGTTATCCTATACCAGTGCAGCGGAACACATCATCATGATGTGATATTAACTTGGTCAAACGACAGGCTTGAAAATAGGAGAATCATACTTTTTGTTTTCCCAAAAGTAATTTTAGTAATTAATTCTCTACATACATATTAAAACCACCGCCCCCGTATCCAATTAAGATGCATATGCTATTTTTAATAAAGGAAGAAAAAACTCAGCTTTGAAGACATAATAAAGTCATATAAACCTTTTCCATTCTAAAAGACTCAATCGCTTCCTCTCTCTGTTTTCCAACACCTACCACCTCCAACCATCTTCCTCTCTCGTTTCCAAAACCCACCGATTTTCTTCCCCAAATCCAAACCCTTATGCATCTATTTCAATCAATGCTCAACCTCACCTCTAAAATTCCTACCCTAAAATGCTCAAAGGCGTACAAATTTTAACCCTAAATCTATTGCAAACCTCGGATTCATGTGGAAATCAAGTAGCAAGTAGCAAATAAACAAACAATTGGAGAAAGCATTCAAACAGAGCAACTCAAATCAACATGCAGCGAAGTCAGAGTAAGAAAATGCAAAGGAAAAGGTTTCAAGAAGATTTACCCAAGTCGAGGTGCTCCGGTGGTCAGGTAACAGGTACTCGCTTGGAATTCTCCTCGAATCTTCCTCTTCCTTAACTTGTTCAATGTTCGTGATGTGGTTTGAGCTTCACTCTTAACCAGAGCTCTGATGTGAGCCCTGAAAGAGTTATGGAAATAGAAGCTTTAGTGTAGGTTAGGGTTATATTTCAGCAGCACTTCAGTAGGGTTTTTCTTCTTTCTTTTGCCAATCATTAGCACTCTATTTATAGAGGATTTGTGGTTTTCTGGTACGAGTAGAATTAGGATAAAATCTGAGGAATATTCCTTCAAGTGTGTGAGAATTTGAGCTGTCAATTTCAATACCGTTAGAGGGAATTTTTGCTGAACGATTTTGTGGGGACCCAAGTGATAGTGATAGGTGAAAATTTGTTTTTAGCATGAGCTGTACATCTTCTAGAATGTGATTTTCTCTGATTTTTCACTGCGTGATATTTGCGTTTTTACTATTAAATTGTTATTGTTACTGCTTGCAAAATACACACTGACTTTATTGCTGATGTGGCTCTTGTTGACTCAAGTTGACTCTTGTTATTTTGAATATCTTTTTGTTCCTTGTTCTGCTTTCGTATTGCTCTATTTATTTTGCCATTAATCATATCTGATGCGTATAGTTGCTGTTTGACATAGATTAGTGCTTGTGCTCATGATTGTTTGATTACTGCAGTGTATAAGATCAGAGGTTTGGATAGAGCCTGCTTGTTTATGGCAAACGAAAACGAGGCCAACCTCATCTATATCACTCACCAAGTTCCAAGATGTTTCCCACTTGTCATCACAGGTATAAAACTTTCAAAGAGTTTTGCATTGGTACAAGGTTGGTGTTGGTGAGAGTCTTGGCGCCAATGAAAGAGTTAAGGATCAATTGGCATAACTGACTGAAGCTTGATACTTATAACTGGTATGAGTTTTCTCAAACTGAACACATCTCAATTCTGCCTTTTGCCATTGTTATATTCCTTGGTGAGACCAAGGCTTGGTTTAATGTTGGTAAGTTTTGAAATGGGAGCTCAAGGACATACTTAGTGAGGGTATTCAGAGCTTGCAGTCTTGTGTATTGATGGGATTCCCCTTGTCATGGTTTGGTGTTGCTGCTAGTTTGTACACTAGGACTGTTTTATTCATCTGCTGTGAACTTCACTTAGTTTGTGATCCATGATTTTCACCATCTCAAACAATGACAACTTCTGATATATTATGGCTATGTTGTTTTTACATCTGTGCCTTGCAACTGTATCAATTTTATGTTGTTGTTGTTGTGAGCATGTGTATGCCAAGTATATTTACAATCTTGCTATTCTTTCTGTGTTGTAGTTGTTAACTTATAACCTCATTTCTTTTCTTTCCATGTGTTTCGGTTTTGCGACATTTAGAATGGCACAAGAGCAATTAGCGATGACCAACAGTCATGAAGACTTAGGATGAAGAGAAACCTGCAAGATGTCTTGAGAGTGGATTACATGGCACAAAAGTGGAGATACTTTTGGATCAACATGAAGAGGTTAGAGTGGAAATGAAGACTTGAGCATGGAGGTTATGAAACAGAGGAATAATAACACATTTGTCATAGAATTTTATCACTTTAGGCCTTGTAATCTTGAATACCAATTAGTGTAATGCCTTGATTCCTTTTCAACCTTGAATTTTTATGATAAGGCCGTTGTTGAAACTCATTTGTACGCTGGGATTCTCTTAGTGACAGCATAAGTGTTGCACTCAACTTGCATTTGCTGCTTGGAATAGTATAACCGGCCTATATCTTATTAATTGTAGAACTTGTACGATCAATGGATGATTCCTTTGTAGTTTCAAACACACTGGACCACCTTTGAAACTTATCTTGAACTATTCGTTCCTGTTGCTAATGGAATTGGATTTTCATATTGCAAGATCACCACTGTTGTGAGTTAAACAAAAATAGCCTCATACGGCTCATGGTAGCTGGTAGTCTGATTATCATGTGCTGCTCATGTTATGCGTCCCTTTGTAGTGTATAGGGTCTCACTTTGCCATTCATATTGATCTTAAAAGAAATAGGTTACATGGTGAGAGATCAAGGAAAATCATGAACTGAAATTTGTGCCTGGTTTCTTGATATTTTGGAGTTTTGAGAAAACATCTTTGCATCATGAAGTTTTGAAATGAAGATTTAACAATTAGCTCTTTAGGTTTTGTAGAATTAGGGTATCATCTTGATTACAAATTGTAAAGTGAAACTTGCAACATGTAACAAGACTTTGCACTCAAGAATAAAATGGCATTTTGAACCTTTAACTCCAACTTCTTGTACCCATATTCTAACCTTTTCCTTCTAACCCAATTGGCTATGTCATAAGTCCCTTGAACCCTTGACTTGCATATGACCTAAAATTACCCATCAACCTTATAACCAATTCAAATTTGGATTAAAAGCAAACATGACCTAAAGATAAATCATATTTTCCTTGAATCGATAATGGTCATTCCTTAGCTTGTTTAACCATATAGCCTTAGTGCCACACTTGGAAAATGGCTAAAAATCTTCTTGAGATATGAGCATAGCTTAAAACTTCGAGCGATCTTAAGCCTGGTCTTGAGGAAATATATTCTAATCATTGTACTAAAATCGTCTTGGACCATAACCTAAAAAACATTTGCCTTGACTGATTAATTATAAGGGGAGTGCCCAATCCTCCTTTATCTCTTCTTGAAAACATAGCCACCCAACAAGAGTTAGCAACCCTCACAAACACATACAAGATCCTCATGACCTGAATCTTAGAGTCAACATAAAATCTTGGTATAAGAAAATATGCAATAGGTAGGACAAATTTGGGGTATGACAGATGTGTAATACCCCAAAATTTGCCCTCTCATCTTTCATATCATTTAGCATATACTTTCATTGCATTGCATTACATTCAAGTCATACAAAGAAAACATTCCTTATTGGTTCAGCATAGGGCATGTGATCAGTTGATTTCAGAGTATTTATCATCCAAAGCAAGAGAGCTAGAGGCAAGGGTCTCCCAACAAGCCTCAAGGGTCTCTTATATCATATGACATCCCATTTGATCCCACAAGACATTGGAAGATGGGAATTCATCAAGAAGTTGGATAGTTCATCATCTCCTAGCAAAAGCAGTCCAAATTAGGGTTTTGGTTTCAAGCAGTCTCCTGATGAAATTTTGGTTCAAACTTGATCTCAATGTTTTCTACATGATTTCGAGTATCTAAGGATGGAAGATTGCCCATTGGCTCATTTCAGAAGAGGTTCAATTGATCAGTTGCTTGAGAATCAAGAAATTTGGGGAAAAGTCAATTGTACAAAGGAAAAAGTCAACTCCTGACTTTTTAAGGTCAAATTCATGAAATTTAAGTCACATATGTTCATTGGTGAAGATTTGATCAAGAAATGATGGAGGAATCATCAAAAATCAAGAATTGTACAAAGTTTCCATTTTTAGAAACTTAGGGTTTCCAAAAATGGAAAGTTTAGGTCATTTTGCACTTTGCTTCAAGGCATTCTTTTTTCAATATAAAAGCTTCAAACTTCAGGCCTAAGTTGAGCCAATTAAAGATCACATTCTAAGCTTCAAATCCATATAAAGAACTCTTCCATTGGATCAAAATTGAAGGAGTTATGATCAATCAAAGTTTGACAAAATCAAGGCAAAAACCAAGTCATGACCAAGCAAGACTGGGCTGGCACGCAAGCATTTCATCAAACATGTGGTGTACCAAATTTCAAGCTAGTTTTCTCCATCAAGAAGGCTTCAAATGAAAAATTGTTGAACATCAAAGTTGTTCATGTCCATGTCCTCTTTAACTTTGATGTTGGGCATTTTCTCATTTGAACAAGTTATGGAGGTCATATGAGAGCTCAAACATGGTGGTCTAACTCTAGAATTTCCATAGGCCATGTTGCCATGCATGTCACAACTTTCCTCCCCCATGATGCAGTTTTGGATCCTTGTGTTTCAAGTCATTTTCTATCACTTTCCAAGCCTCCATTCCATTTAATTCCAACATCAAACTTGTTCCCTTACATGTTCTTGATCCATAGCCACCAAAATCATCTCATTTCATGTATCATACATAGATAATTTCATCTACAAACTTCCACATTCTCATTGATGTCATGCTGGCCAAGATAAGAATGTTATGACATTGCTGCTGTTGTTCATTTTGTTTGCACGCATACAGCAAACACTTCACACCAGTCACCTTTTGTTTCATTTAGACCAACACTTCTTACACATGCCATACATACATGCCTGAGCCATACATGAAAGAGGAAATGAGAAACTTGTTTCATAAGTTTCATGCTGCGATGTCTCAACACCATCACCATCATCATTTCTCATCAACACCATAAGTAACATAAATTTCTCCACACTTTAACCAAACCTCTCAACTCGTGGCATAACTAACCTCACTCAGTCAGTTAACTCACAATTCAGTTAACTGACTCATTCTAACTTGGGTTCTAACCATCAACCACACTAGTTAAAAGCTAACCACACATATATAAGCTTCATTCTAACAAGAATTGAAAGAGGGCTTCATCATTTTCTCACATTTCACAAATCACTCTCTGAAAACTCTCTCTGAATTCTCTCTCTCTTTGCACGAGTTCATCCATATTTCATCATCATCATCATCAATTGTTCATCCTTGCTCAAGAACAATCAAGAAAAGATTAATTCCTCAAGTGTAGCAACTTTTCCAGTTTGAATTTCCATCTGTTTTGTTCAAGATCTCAAGCATTAGAGCATTTATTTTGCTCTTTGGAAGATCAAGAACAAAAGATCCTCCTCTCTGGTTTCCTTGTGATCTAAGTAGCTTCACATTTCAGGTTTGAACTTCAATTTATCTTGCATGGTTTTCTATTGTTTAAGCTGTTTTTATACTGATTAAAGCTTACTAGAAGCTGTGATTGATCTGGCTAGTTTATAGAGCTTGTTAGAAGCTTAGATCCAAAACCTAGGGCAAAACTTCTCTGCTTCGAATCTCTTGCTGTGTGTTTGATTTGTGAATTCTAAGCTTGGATTCGTATTATTCTTGAGCTCAGCTTCATTTTGATATACATTTTATATATTTCTGGAACATGTAAACACTTGCAGTCGCCGGAGGTGGCCGGAGAAGATGATCGGAGGTCCTTCTCCGGCCGGTGAGGGTTTTGTTAGGGTTTAACATCAGAACATAACGCAGCCGTTAGATGCATTTTGATCCTACGCTCATAAATATACCAACACATTAATGATCATGTGCCTCACGCGTGCCATTTTATTTGACTTTGACTGTGTGCATGCGTGCGTGTCCATGATATTTGTGATGTGCATTTCATCTCATCCATTCATTTTGCTTACTTTCTTGATGATCTGACTTTAACTTGATCCAACACATATGATTAAGTCAACAATTTGACTGCATCCACTGTAAGAACCATAAAATACGCGTGTAAATGGACTGGGCTTCAAATTGCTACTCGCACCACTCTGTCTGAGCCCATAGTGCACTTTGAACTATCATTTTACTTTCGCCACACCCCTGACTATTTTCTTTACATTTTATTTTCTTTTTTTTACACTTGTTTCATTTTATTCTTTTAAAAATACATAGATGCATTTAAAAATTCCATAAAAATTCATGAAGTATCTTTAGACATTTAAATAATTTTGTATTATTTTTATTTCTGATTTTGTGAATATTTGATCATATTTTGTGAATTTTCTTTTATTTCTTTTTTCAAAGTGTTTCTTCCTTGATACCTCAACTTCATCCATTTGTTTTGCATAGCTCCAAAACTATTTTTCATTCATTCTTTTTGTCATATTTAGGAAACATCTTAAAGCATCTAAAAACATTTTTGTCATATTTTTAAAGTCATTTCATCATGCATTTTGATGATCATCTTTATGCATTCCTTTGCCTTGCTTCAATGTGACCTTGAACCCTCATTTGAACTATTTTCTTTTTGAATCTTTGTGTGAGCTTGTGATACATGTTTAGGCTCTGACTTAGGTGCTTTGTGACATAATTTCATGTTTTTTCCAAACCTTCTTCTATTTTTGCATTGCTTGATTATTATAGGTCACATTTGTGAATGTTCTCTTAACTTTTCAATCTTGTTTGATTAGGAGGCACTTGTGCCATTGCATTAAGACTTGTGTGATCATTTTATAGGTCATTTATTAGACATTATAGGTCATCCATGTTAGATTATAGGTCATTTGTCATTTTATTTTGGTTCATAAATGTTTGTTGCTTATGTGAACTACTTTGAACTAGTTTGAGTGCATCTTCTTTAACATGTCTCAACTTGTTTTGTGTGCATCTTTGTGACATCATTCATGCATTCTAATGGCATCACATCTCTGGTATGCTACTGACCCATAATCATTTCATGCATTCAAATGACCATTCATCTCAAACTTGTATACTTGTTCATGTTTGATACAATTCATCTTTCTTTCTTAACTAGTTTCAAGGTGACTCACACATGCATGTTATATGATTAATTCTTGCATTCTAATTGCATCTTAAATGTCATTTGGTACTGACCTATAATCCATAATCATTCATCTTTGATTTTCAACCTTGACTTGTGTTCCAAGTTACTTCTTTCCTTATATGAAACTTGTTTCTTTTCTTCTTACTTCTACTTCATCTAACTTCTTATACTTGATCAAACATCATAACTTGTATGCCTATTCATATGCATTATAGGACATTCAAATATGATGTTTAATTCTGACTTGCATCCATTTGCATTTATTTTCATGTTCTTTTCAACTTTGACTTGTGTTACAAGTTTCTCCCTTTCTTACTTGAACTTGAACATTGTTTGCTTCTACTTGCTTTATCTTCTTGAATCATTTCACTCATGCTTTATATGTTCATTCATTGACTTCCATATGCATTATAATATGGCATTTAATTCTGACTTTGACATCTCTTCATGCACTTATTCATGTTTGTATGCCTTACACATTCATACTTCATCCATGTTTCATAACTTGAACTTGTGTGAATCTTTGGTATCTTTCTTGACGTAGTTTGATCCCATTAGGTACCCTAACCCTAATTGAACATCATTAGACATAGCTACTGACTTTAGAAGCCTTTGAACACTTAGGATCCTTTCCTTTTAGGTTTAGGCTTTGTTTGATTCATAAGTTCATTTCATAAGTAGTTTGATGCTTAATTGTCTTCCTTCTTTTACTTATGCTTTCATATTCAATTGTTTAGCTAACCTTTGCTTGTAGGGGCTAATGGTAAGTTGAGTGTGTGGATATGCTTCCACACACACCTTCTTCCCTCATCTTTTAATGCTTTCTCTTTTGTGTTCGTGCAAAGCATTTCAATGCTTTCTTTGTTCAACTTCTTTCTCCTCCCTCTTGGTTCATAACTCATCTTCTATCTTAGAAGTGAGTTATGTTACCTCTTGCTCTCTTCTTCTCTCTTCTTTTAGACTTAGGTTTCTAAACCACACTTAACCATTAGGAACATCCAAGCATGATAACTCTTAGGATTTTTAGTCTCCCTTTAGACTTTCACCTTTCTTAACCTTTGAGTCTCTCTTCTCGTCACCTCAAAACAAAAAGCAAAAACACTTAATAAAGGCATAACATATATTGCATTTGAGCGTTTCATGTGAGAATAAGATAGTGAGGGGTCTTCTCTCACTTTCTTAGAATGTTTAGCATACGTCTCGTCTTGGGTCGATATGCGAGGCATTCGATCCAACGTGAAAGACTTAAATACAATATGTGTTGTAAACACCAATAATCAAAACACTTCTTTCCAAAATACAAAAACAAACAAACAATTCTCTTCTCATCTCCTTCATTCCATTCTTAAGGACTCGTCATGTCCGTTCTACCGCAAACAGGTAACGCCTAAGTCTCCCTACAACGAGCTGCAACACCTAACTGCTGGAATGCGCACTCTGACGTTTCCATTAAAAACACAAACAAAGCAACCCTTGTTGAGCCGAACTATGTTTGCTCTGATTCTTCTTTCTCGTCTGATTGAAGATACGTAGGCACGAGATGCGATATCTCGACGAGCAACCTTTTCCCGTAGTCCGTCAAACTACGTTGACTCTGACTTTCCCATTGCACTGAGGGAATACATAGGCCTAGGACAACGATAATGTCCTATCGAGTCACTTCTTTCTCCCCTCCCTTCTCCTTTCTATCTTTCATTTCCAGTTCTCCAGTTAGTAGTTGATTTCCATTTCCTTACACCCTTTGATTGAGACAGCAAGCGTGGATCTCATCGAGTACGATGGAGGCGTGAGGTGCTAGCACCTTACCCTCGCGTAAGCGACTCCCTTACCCGTTCTCTTTGGTTCGCGAGACATCGTTCTTTCCTTTCTCCCGGGTTTGTGCAGCATTACCCTTTCCCTTTCTTTGGGATGAAAATTCTTGGCTGGCGACTCTCTTTCTTTCTTCCACGCCACTTTCGCGTTTGTACCTGGATGAAAATCCTGGGAGCGACAAGATGCCCCTATCTAATTGTCTTGAACCCGAGAGAATGAACAGCTGCATGGCGTTTATTTTAGGGTAGAAGTCTATTAGATATAAAAAGACCCCAAAATTTGTCTATCAAAAGGAACATGTACTTATGGAGTAAGAACTGGCAGAATGAGGTAACGGGGTACAAAAAATGATCAGAATAACTTGAGATTTTCTGGGTCGTCGAAGCAGTCCCTTACTCATTAAGGTTCCTCGATGATACCAAAGCAGTATCTCTGAAGGCAGACGATTCTCTGGGTCGTCGAAGTAGTCCCTTATCCGTTAAGGTTCCTCGATGATACCAAAGCAGTATCTCTGAAGAAAGACGATTCTCTGGGTCGTCGAAGCAGTCCCTTAGCCATTAAGGTTCCTTGATGATACCAAACCAGTATCTCTGAAGGAAGACGATTCTCCGGGTCGTCGAAGCAGTCCCTTATCCGTTAAGGTTCCTCGATGATACCAAAGCAGTATCTCTGAAGGCAGACGATTCTCTGGGTCGTCGAAGCAGTCCTTTTTCCATTAAGGTTCCTCGATGATACCAAAGCAGTATCTCTGAAGGCAGACGATTCTCTGGGTCGTCGAAGCAGTCCCTTATCCATTAAGGTTCCTCGATGATACCAAAGCAGTATCTTTGAAGGCAGACGATTCTCTGGGTCGTCGAAGCAGTCCCTTATCCATTAAGGTTCCTCGATGATACCAAAGCAGTATCTCTGAAGGCAGACGATTCTCTGGGTCGTCGAAGCAGTCCCTTATCCATTAAGGTTCCTCGATGATACCAAAGCAGTATCTCTGAAGGCAGACGATTCTCTGGGTCGTCGAAGCAGTCCCTTATCCATTAAGGTTTCTCGATGATACCAAAGCAGTATCTCTGAAGGCAGACGATTCTCTGGGTCGTCGAAGCAGTCCCTTATCCATTAAGGTTCCTCGATGATACCAAAGTAATATCTCTGAAGGCAGACGATTCTCTGGGTCGTCGAAGTAGTCCCTTATCCATTAAGGTTCCTCGATGATACCAAGGCAGTATCTCTGCGGTAAATTTGCTGAGGAATAGTTGAGCAAGATTCTCGTTGGAGGAAATGTGTTGGCTCTGCAGGGGGAAGCTTACAAGAAACTTTCTAAGGTAGCCTCTGCTTGGGGAGCAAGGATAACAACAACTGCTGGGGATTGTCAATACATAGTTGAAGAATGTCTTGCTCGGGAATAGAATTCCTTGAGCACAGCGGGGTATCTTTTCAGAAGAATACTGCCGACTTTGATGGAGGACTGGCCAAGATGCTTGTGAGTCGATCCTGGATCCTGTTATGCTATGTTGGGGATGAAAATGCCATGTATGATGTGATAGTGTTTGATATGATTATGTAATGCTATGCTAGCATGTCATGCACATGACAATGCAAATGATCGGACACGCTGGGGATAAGTTTCCTTGCTGAAGGTATCACCGGGGATCGAATATGGTCATTTTGTGTTCGCCAATAAATTGTACTTTTAGGTTTTATGAGGATACCACCAACGGTGGACTTTTAGTGGTTGCCAATGAAGACTGGACTTTAAATGGTAAGTTTGGAGGTGCCAACGAGTGTGGACTTTTGAGTGGTTACCAATAAAGGATTGTACTTTGGGTTTTATGGGGATGGTGAGAGCATTTGACTACTCGACCCCTTTTGAGCAAGCCAAATATGACTAGGGAGCGTGATTGCCCCTGTTGGGCTTGAAAAATTCATTGTTGGGGATTACGTTGAGCAAATCCCTGAAAAGTTATACTGCTTATGGTGAAGAGCCAAGCCGGCTGCCAACTAATTTGATGCTTTCATGTGGTGAAGTTCTTTTGGAGACTATCTAATTCCTTTTTAGTTCTCCTAACACCAAAACAAATTTTATTATTTTCAAATATTGTCTTTATTAACCGAAGTTTCAAAACACAGTTTATAAAAAACAAAATTAATTTGCAAACAAACAGATAAAGTAAAAAAGAAATGAGCACTATTTGATGAGAAATCTCTCTTTGTATTGATTTTCCCCGGGAATGGGTAAGTATGTACAAGGATGCAATTCCTTAATGAGGTAACTGCGGTGCAAGAAAAAACATAATGGCAATACAAATTAATGAGGTTCCATTGAGTTTCAACACTGTTATTGTCCCTGTGACTTTGATAACTTCAACACCTTGCTTCGTAGGAAGACGACTGGGTTGGTTCCTCTCTTCAGTGGTACATCAGGATCAAGTGGACGTGCTGACTAGATACTTTGCCTTGGAATCTGTCCCTAACTTTTGCCTGGATCGCCCTTTCGGGTTTTCAATCCACCGGGACGCCCTTTTTTGCCTGAACCGCCCTTTCGGGTTTTCAATTCAGCGGGCCTATATCTTTTATTTTATCCCTAATTTTTGCTTGGACTGATTTTGTTTTTTCAGGTCCACCGGGATTGCCATTTTTGCCTAAGTCGCCTTTTCAGGTTTTCGACTTAGCGGCTTTATTATTCCACTTTTCTATGCGTAGTATCGCTTAACGTACTCTGCATTCACCGGGTATGGTAATTCATCACCGTCCATAGTTGCGAGTTTCAAGGCACCACCAGAGAATGCCTCTCTTACAACATATGGGCCTTTGTAGTTTGGCGTCCACTTGCCCCTGGATTCATTATACATAATCATGATCCTCTTGAGCACCAAGTCACCTTCCTGGAATGTCCGAGGATGCAATTTCTTGTCAAAAGCTTTCTTCATGCGTTTTTGATAGAGTTGGCCATGACATATGGCTGCCAAGCGCTTTTCTTCAAGAAGGTTGAGCTCATCATACCTCGTCTTCACCCATTCTGCTTCATCAAGCTGAGCCTCCATCAACACTCTCAATGAGGGGATTTTGACTTCTATCGGAAGGACCACTTCCATGCCATAAACCAATGAGTAAGGAGTTGCCCCTGTTGAAGTTTGCACTAAGGTACGGTAGCCGTGCAGCTCAAAAGGTAGCATCTCGTGCCAATCTTTATAAGTGACAACCATTTTCTGAATGATCTTTTTGATGTTTTTGTTGGCTGCCTCAACGGCTCTGTAACGCCCCAGTTTTTGTTAGATTTATTTAATCGAGTCGATTTAATTATTTTTATTATTATATTATTTATTCTTGACTTTTATTTGTCAATATATTATTTTTCATTGTTGTTATGTTTTATCGCGTTTTGAGAGCGTTAGCGAGATAATTGAGTGTAGGGGTATTTTGGTCATTTTACTTATTTTCATAAGTTAGTAACATAAAGAGAAAAATAGAGAGAAAGAAAAATAGAAGAAGGAAAAGAGAAAGAAAAGGGGAAGAAGATAAGAAAAAGAGGGAAAAACTTGGAGAGAAAGAAATTGAATCAACCGACTTTTCAAACACGATTAAATCGGGTAAGGGTGCGAAACTTGATTATTCTATACTTGTGTATGATTATGTATGTATGTATTTGTTTGTTGTTGGGTTGAAATTGGATATAGAACCAAAACCATTAATATGTTGAGATTGTTAGAATTCGATTAAATTGTGTCGGAAATCATGTTTTCAGGTTCCTTATTGTTGATACATGTTAGATAGGTGTTGTTGTGCAATCTATTGGTAATTTTCTGGTGTTTAGGTGAGATTTGGGAGAGGAATTGGTGGAATTTCGCAACAGAAATTCTGCAGAAAATTCTGGGTTGTTGTTGCCGTTACGCGTATCAGGCATGTCCATACGCGTATTGGGTTGGGCAATACGCGTATGGCAGGTGTAATTGAGGGCAATACGCGTATGGTAATCCATTTTTCTCGGAAATCTGCTGAAATGCGTAATGGTACGCGTATGGGGCTGGGCAATATGCGTATGGCTCAGGGCAATACGCGTATGGCCAGCGAGGGTGCAAAATTTTGCCATTTCGCGATTCCTTTTCTTTTTACTTCCATAACTTGTGTTCCGATTATCTGTTTTGAACATACTTGGTATCGTTAGAAAGCTATTGAGATGTTCTTTCTTATTAAAATGGTTTTGAGATTGTTGGCCGATTTAATTATGTCGGGAATTTGGAAATGTGTCGTTTTGTCGACTTTTACCGTTTTAATGGAGTGTATTTAATGTGTTATCATGCAATATGCTTTTGATATATATATCGTATGACTTGTGTGATGTTATATGATGTGAATGCGTGTGATGAAATGTTGTGATGATGGTTTGTGGCCTAAGGACAAGAAAATACATTGTGTTGTATTTGATTATATATGCATGATTATGGATGTGTATATGTGTGCATTTGAATGTCATGAGTCATTGTATGCCAAGCATCATGATATGCATTCTTGTGATGTCGTGTGCCCTAGTGGGTGTGAGCGAGGAAACGATTCTAGAGGGAATCCGCAATAACATCGTGAGCCTTATACCGAGAGGACCTAAAGCGATGATTATAGACGATCGTGAGCCTTATACAAAGAGGACCTAAAGCGATTGGATCGTGAGCCTTATACCGAGAGGACCTAAAGCGATCCATAAATGTCGTGAGCCTTATACCAAGAGGACCTAAAGCGACGGGGAACATCGTTTTCCCGATGGGGAGTTACACTAAGTAACAAGCGATGATTCCAATAGTTCCTGAGTGATCTAATGATGAGAATGATGGATGGAACGGTACCGCATTGCATTTACACAGAGTCGTTGTGCGGTCTCTTTGCATTTGCATAAATTATGAATGGATTGATTTTGTGTGGAATTGATGAGTTGAGATATATATATATATATATATATATATGTTGGTGATAAATGTATTGTGCATGATTGATATGCTTTGTGATGGATGTATGAGATATGGATTGTGTTGTTTTGTATTTGAATTCTAGTGTATGTTGTGGTGAGAAGATTTTACATGTGTATTTTTGTGTTATTATATAATTGTATGCAATTATATTATGATTGTGTTTCTCACCCTTCTGCTGTTTTAAATGCTCTATGAGGCATTGCATATTAGATGCTGGAGGTCTTTTTGTGAAGCTTAGGTCTTCATTCTTTTGTCGGTCGACTCTGATATGTTGCACCGGGTAGTCGGGGAGATCGTTTGTGATTATGTGTATATGTATATGTTCTTTTTGGATTGTACATGTATGACTCTGTATATGACAGACAAAATTTTATGTTATATATATGAGATTCAGTTGCAGATTTTCCGCTTTTATTCTGTATCTGAATTGTGGGTGTTAGGAACTAAGTTCCTCTATTATTTGCTACCTGATTGTTGCATATCTTTATGAGCAGGTTGTTGTATTTTGTTTCAATTGATGTGACGCCTCCGTCTATGCCATGAATGTTTTAATTATACTCTGATTATTTGTTATCGCTTTAATTAGTTTGGGGTATAGATTAGGGGTGTTACAAGCTCCATTCATCTTGGGTCTGTATGGTGTTGAATTGTGATGCTCAATCTTGAAACTAGCACACAACTCATCCATCATTTTTTTGTTGAGATTAGACCCATTGTCAGTGAGGATACGGTTAGGCACTCGATATCTGCATATAATGTTATGTTTCAAGAAGCGGGCGACCACTTGCTTGGTAACGTTCGTATACGATGCAGCCTCAACCCATTTGGTAAAGTAGTCTATGGCAACCAATATGAAGCGATGTTCATTTAAGGCTTTTGGCTCGATCATCCCAATCATATCTATCCCCCACATGGAAAATGGCCATGGTGAAGTCAAGACGTTCAGAGGAGTGGGAGGTACATGAATCTTATCAGAGTAGATTTGGCATTTATGGCAAGTGCAGGCATGATGGTAGCAATCAGCCTCCATGGTCAGCCAATAATAGCCTGCTCTCAATATCTTCTTTGCCATAGTATGACCATTTGCGTGGGTACCAAAACAACCCTCATGAATGTCTTTCAGAATCTGCTCGGCTTCATGCTTTTCCACACATCTGAGTAGGACAACATCATGATTACGCTTGTATAACACATTCCCATTGAGGAAGAAATTTGACGCCAATCTGTGCAAAGTCCTCTTATCAACAGCCAAAGCGCCCTCTGGATATTCTTGTTTTTCCAGATAATGTTTGATGTCATAGAACCATGGCTTTTCATCTGACTCTTCATCGGCAGCCAAACAGTGAGCGGGCTCTTTAAATCGCTGGAGATCAATATGCGGCCGATGGTTGGGCCATATCAGTTTATACATAGAAGCCAAGGTTGCCAGAGCATCTGCCATATGGTTTTCCTCTCTAGGCACATGAGTAAAGGTGATATCATCAAATCTGGGAAGTAACTTTGCCACGTAATCCCTGTATGGAACTAAGTTGGCATGTTTGGCATCCCAGACAAAAGCATTTGCCATCGGGCTATTCTGTCGGTGAGAGCAGGTTTCTCAAAGATGTATTTAATGGGATCCATCTTGGAAATTAGATAAGTAGTGTGGGTCAACATATACTGCCTGAGACGTTTGGCAGCCCAGGCTAATGCGCAACAAGTCTTCTCGAGTAAGGAATACCTTGTCTCGCGATCATTGAACTTCGTGCTGAGGTAATAGATGGCAAGTTCTTTCTTTCCCGTCTCATCTTGCTGCCCCAACACACAACCCATAGATTCATCAAGTACAGTCAGGTACATAATGAGTGGCCTTTCAGGAACAGGCGGTATCAGGATTGATGGTTCTTGCAGATACTCTTTGATTTTATCAAATGCCGCTTGGCAATCATCATCCCACGCAATTGACTGATTCTTTCTTAGCAGCTTGAAAATAGGTTTGCAGGTGGCAGTAAGATGTGAAATAAATCTGGCAATGTAATTTAATCTTCCTAGAAAGCCACGAACCTCTTTCTCTGTCCTAGGCGCAGGCATATTCTGAATTGCCCTCACCTTATCAGGTTCCACTTTGATTCCTTTCTGACTTACAATGAAGCCCAACAATTTTCCAGATCGTACCCCAAATGTGCACTTGTTGGGGTTGAGTCTCAATCTAAACTTCCTCAATCGAACAAACAACTTTTGCAGATTGATCAAGTGCTCTTCTTCGGTTTGAGACTTGGCAATCATATCATCGACGTACACTTCAATCTCTTTATGGATCATGTCATGAAAGAGCATTACCATTGCACGTTGATACGTTGCCCCATCATTCTTAAGTCCGAATGGCATCACCTTATAGCATAAGGTGCCCCATGGTGTGATAAATGTGGTTTTCTCTATATCCTCTGGATCCATCTTAATTTGATTATATCCAGAATCCGTCCATAAAAAAGAATACGGAGAACTGAGCTGTGTTGTCAACCAATACATCGATGTGAGGTAATGGGAAGTCGTCCTTAGGACTAGCTCTGTTCAAATCTCGGTAATCCACACACATGCGAACCTTTCCATCTTTCTTCGGTACCGACACAATGTTGGCAACCCATTGTGGGTACTTTGCTACTGCCGGGAATCTAGCATCAAGCTGCTTTCGGACTTCTTCACGAATTTTGAGAGCCATATCCGGATGGGTCCTTCTTAACTTTTGTTTGACAGCATGGCATTCCTCCTTGAGTGGTAACTTGTGTACAACCATATCAGTATCCAACCCAGGCATGTCTTGATACGACCAGGCGAATACATCAGAGTACTCGCAGAGGAGCTCTATCAACTTGGTCTTGACTTCAATTTGAAGAGATACACCTATCTTTACCTCTCTTCTGTCTTCCTCAGTACCCAGGTTGATGACTTCAATGTCTTCTTGGTGCGGCAGGATGACTTTCTCCTCTTGCTTGAGCAGCCTTGCCAACTTGTCGGGGAGTTCACAATCTTTCACGCCTTTCTCTTCAGCTTGGTAGATTGGACAATCAAAGTCATATAGGCCCGTAGTAGCGTCTATATCAAGGACCTCAGTGGTGTTTCTGCATGTTTATGATTTATGCAATTTATTTAGGAAAGTGTGTGCATAAAAATATTGCCATTTATTGTAAAGTAAAAAATGAAAGAAAGTGAGCGAAAATTGAATGCAAACTGAAATTCATTAATGATAATCAATGTTTGAAAACATCAGGTGGCCCATACAATGCTCCACTACGCCTTGGGTAGAGCGTAGGGTTTTTGATAAACAGTAAAATTACGTTTGGTGTGTGAAGAACTCAGGGACTTCAACGGTCTTCTAATTCTGGAGCTCTTCACCAGGCTTTGCTTGTCGGATCTAGCTTGCAGAAGCTTGCTCATCACCAACATGGTCTTCAATGATCATTGCTACTAGAGAACTAAAGATGTGCCCAGCACTTGTAAAAATCTTCTCAACAGGAAGGATCTGATTTCCGTTGTATGGAACAAAGGCTGAATTGCGGGATGGCCGATAACCTAGCCCAAACTTATCAAGCTTTTCAGTAACCTCAACCACTTTGACCCATCCTTGGGCATTTCCTTCTTCCACCACAACTTTAGCTTCCTCGTATGAGGCCATTGATGATCTTAATTCTTGGTGCTCTGGTACTCGTTGCACAGCCAGTGTACTCACTACCTCAAAGGACTGAAAAGGTGTCTCAACCATTTCACCTTCAACATCAATGTAGCGGAACAATGTCAAATGACTTACCAGGATATCTTCTTCACCGCCTATCACAACCATTTTGTCATTGGTAATAAACTTCAACTTCTGATAAAGAGTGGACGTAACTGCCCCTGCTAAGTGAATCCAGGGCCTTCCTAGCAAGCAACTATAACCAGGATAAATGTCCATTACTTGAAAAGTAATGGTAAAGATAGTAGGTCCAATCTTAATTGGCAAGTCCACCTCACCAATAACCGCACGCCTAGATCCATCAAACGCCTTCACTATGAGAGTACTTGGCTTCATGCTTACTCCACTTATAGGCATCTTTTCCAGAGTAGTCTTCGGGAGCACATTCAAAGAGGATCCAGTATCCACCAAGACTCTGGACAATAAAGTATCGCACCTAATGGAAATGTGAAGAGCCTTGTTATGGTTCTTCTTTTCAGCAGTTAGATCATCATCATTAAACCCAAGAAAATTGCCAGTAGTGACGCTGGCTATCACATCATCAAATTGAGCTACAGTGATATCTTTGGCAATATGTGCGACACTTAATACTTTCAACAGGGAAGATCTGTGCGCCTCAGAACTAAGCAGTAAGGAGAGCATAAATATCTTGGCGGGAGTTTGATTCAGCTGATCGACTACCTTGTAGTCGCTCTTCTTTATAATCTTTAGAAACTCTTTAGCCTCTTTCTGTGTGAATGACTCTCTTGGAGACGACAACCCTTCTTGTAATTCAGCACTCGGAGTTTCAACTGGTATAGCAATCGCCTTACCTTTGTCATTGTTTGGCATATCTGCTTGCTTTGCTGCAAAGATTCGACCACTACGGGTCATTCCACTTGGTCCTACTACAACATCACACTTGGCACCACCATATTCACTAACTACCTTTTATGGCCCTTGTTTAGAAACTTCAGGCTCAGGAACACTAACAGGATACTCAATAGTTATCGGAACAGGGAGCACTTGCCTTGGTTTGCTAACATCCGCCTCATTAAACTGAATAACTACAGGTGCAGGACGAACTGGTCTTTGTTGGAAAACATTAGCTCCATCATATTCAATGATTACCGGAGTAGGACAAACTTGTCTTTGTTGACGCCCTTCAGGTGCATCATACTGAATGTTAATAACAGCCACACTTTGTTCTCTTGCATCTCGGCGTTCAACCTGAATCACACCTTGATCCAGGAATTTCTGCAAATGTTTCTTGACCACCTCATCAGTCAAATTATCAAGCTCATCCTCAGGGATCATCCCAAATTTCTTTAATTTTTCTCCTATAACCGCCATAGGAGTACGAATATCTTCAACCCTTGTAATCAATCTCTGTCCGTTGCTTTCTTCCACAGCATTAACAGACGGTCCTCCATGCGGGGGCATGGGATTGTGTTTAACATTAGCCCCTCGCTGAGTGAAAGTAAGATCTTTGGACTCAACCAAATCTTGAACTATGTTCTGAAATGCATAATAGTTTTCCATGGTATGCCCGGGAGCACCCTTGTGAAACTCACAATGGGCGTTGGCATCGTATCTGGGAGGATATGGGAAGACTGCTGGTCTCAAATCCCTGAGTTTCAAATGCACACTCTGATACAGTTGAGAAAAAATCTGGCTATACAGTATTGGCACAGGATCGATATGCCTTCTTGGTCTTGGTTACCTCTGTGGTGGGGCATTTTGATATTGCGGCGGAGGAACATTCTGATAATTCGGCTGCTGAGCAGGTGGTGGAAGTGGGGCTTGTGCAACTGCAGCCACTTGCTGATACGGTATATCCACTGGGGCTCTACCCCCTCGTCCTCTCATGACAGCATTGGTCTCTTCATCCTTTCTCTTTACAAATGGCCTATTTCCTCCACTTGTAGTAGCAACAGCAGCTTTGTTCTTCTTCAGCTGACTCTTAATCCTTTCCCCTACAGACACAATCTCAGCAAAGGTAGGGAAGCTTGATCCCAGCATACGGTCCAAATATTAAGGCTGTAAAGTTCCCATAAACATATCCATTAACTCTTTGTCCAACAAAGGTGGTTGAACACGAGCAGCCATCTCCCGCCAACGTTGAGCATATTCTTTAAACGACTCATCGTTGCGCTGGGCCATGTCTTGCAGTTGAGTACGGTTTAGCGCCAGATCAATGTTGTACTGATAATGTTTAAGGAACGCCTCAGAAAGATCTCTCCAAGTACTAATTTACCCCTTCTCCAGCTTCATGTACCATTCCAACGATGCCCCACTGAGGCTATCTTGGAAATAGTGAATCAGGAGTAGGTCATTTTTAATATGAGCAGCCATCTTGCGACAGTACGCTCGCAGATGAGTTTTGGGACAACTGATTCCTTTGTACTAGTTAAAACTTGGCACTTTAAACTTTTCAGGGCTCACAAGTCCGGGAACCAAGCACATATCCACAATATCCAAGCCGGGAGTAGTCTGAACCTCCAAGGACTTGAATTTTTCTTCCAATGTGCGTAATCTGTCAGTAGGTGGATCAGGTCCAACATGTTAAGGAGGTGGAGGTGGTATATAGAAGGCATCAAACTGCTCATCCGCATCACTCACAGATCCATGATGAGCAGAATGTTCTGACAAATCTATGTGAACGGGAGGAGGGATTCCCTTAATTACTCCGGAAGTCCCTATCCTTTCAGCGAGCTTTTTGGTATTGGCCACAGTTTCAGCATTGTTCTCTTTCTGAGCTAGTACCATCACGGCCTCCAGTAGTTGATCCATTTGGCCTTCAGCGAGTCAATGTCATTCCTCATTGTGTTCTGGTTCTCCTCAATCTGTTCCAGCGTCATCTTGAAGCTTTGGCGAGTCTCGTATCGGTGTCGAGTAGTCAGGTTTTCTGTTTGGAGAAAGGATAGAGTGTATGAGTTGGTGTTCAAATGCATATGAGATGTGAATGCTAAATGCTTATGCTTATGCTTTGCGTTTTTATGTTTTTATTTTATTTTTAGGGAATCATTCGTAGAGTTTAACAAGCATTCAAAATAACACGAAGACAAGAAAATAAAGGAAAGCTAAATTCTCATTCACCCATTAAGTCATTACATAATTCCGAGGTACCAAAGTTTTAACTAATACAAGCCAAATACAAATAACAAGAAAATAAGATGATGATCTTCAAGCTGCGGGCCTTCGTGCTTCACGCTCCTCAAGTTCTTCCTTAAACCTCTTCAGAATTGCCTTACAAAGGCAAACAAACTCAACAATGGCCTGAGGGGTAGAGTCTTCTAGTGCTTCATACGCATCTCTGTGTTTCCAAATCAGATCCCTAGCTAGCCAGTTACAAAAATCAATCAAACTGTTGAGTTTGTTGCGGTACATGTCTCGGCTGTCTCTCAGGATAACCATAGATCGCTCATGATTATCATAATCATGGAACACTTTTTCTCTTTCTGCCGACCATATGGCTTTATCTTCGAGAATGGCCCTCATCTGATTTTGCTGATTTTCAACGATCCTTTTAACACCATCCAACTCCCTTCGTAACTCATCCCAATCAGCAGGTCTGACCCAGGCTGTCCTCATAGAGTCTTCCTTAAGCCGACATTCTCTTGCTTCAGAAGCTCTTGACAAGCGTAGGTTGGTACTTAGTTGTCGAATTTGCGCTCCCATTTCTTCTCTGAGTTCTTTGTTTTTCCTAGTGGCAAAGAGCCAAGCTCTTTCATTTTCCGCACTTTTCCTATAAGCTTTATCCAAGTCTTCTTTAAGCCTATCTAACGCTCCATCAGCTTGGTTAAGACACACCTTAAACCTCTTTTTTTGGTGCTCCTCTTCATCGGCTTTCTTTCCCACTTCCCCAAGCTGATTCGTTTTGCGCTCTAGCTCATACCTCCGATTATTTTTCTCATTTGTCACTGTTTGCAGCTTTGATTCCAACTCTTCGTTCTCCTTCCCAAGTTGGGCTATTTTGGCTCTAAGACCTTCTACCTCTTCCCAAGAGACGGGCACAGGCTGTGGGCTAGCGGGCCTAGGAGGAGCCTCAATGGAGAAAGGGAGTTTGACCATCTTAATCCTCTCCAGAACCCATGGCTGATACGGCACCCTAGGTGTTCCATCCCTTTTCCTCAACTCGGACCCCTTAGTATGAACCTTCTGTCAGGAGCGTACAATCTTACAAAGGAGTGAAGGATCTTTAGTACCCTGTCATGAAGAATCATTTCTTCCAACTCTTTGTCTTCAGGCCTTCTCAACATAGGGTATTCAAACTGTCGGATAGCCAGTATGGGGTTATAGCTTATACAACCTTTTGACCCGATCAACGACACATTGCCGAAGCTCCCACAACTCATAATGATTTTATCAACATCCAGTTTGTTGGGATACCATGTGATATTCATTTTAGAGAGGGACACTAGCAACTGAGCCCATTCCCCACTATCCAAGTCAGGGACAATGGCGTAACAGTTAAACACATGAGAAGTGAGCCATTTGTAGAGGAGAGGAATACAGAATGTAAAAAATGAACCCTTCCTTTCATGGCGGAGATGTAGGGTATGGAAGATGTCAGCTAAGAGGGGATGGACCGGGCTTTGTCCTTCCTTCCAAACAACCCAAAACACACTGATGGCAGCAGAGTCAATGAATTCTTCAAAAGTGGGGAAGAGTACAAGCCCATATATGAGGAGAGCCAATACGTTCACTAGAGCATCCCATTGCTTATTCTTCAAAAACTTTATCGCTTCTTTTTCCAAAAAAGTGCTTCGGAAACCAAAGAAATCTTCTATCTTTTTCCAACCAGTCTTGACCGTTGAAATAGGGATTTGGAGGGCCTCAGCTGCTTTTCTTTCTCAGGTGTCTGGCCAATCATAGTGTAGGGTGCCTTACCCTTCACGGAGAAACCCAAAAACCCTTAAAATTCTTCAATGGCAGGAGTCAAGTAGAAATCTTGGAACAGAAAGCTTCTCATCGGTGGGTCATAAAACTGTGCTAGAGCTGTAATGGTAGGAACTTGCACATTGACAGTAAGGAGATCAAGAACCTGGCCAAATCTTCCCTCTAGAGTTTTCTTGAAGAGAGTAGGCATTTCTTTCAAACAGTTCATCACAACGGTAGTATCTGGCATGGTAGCTTTCAACTGCAGAGTTTTCCTTTTTCCTGAATCCATGGTTACTTTGAATGCAAGACAAACAGTAGATACAAATGATTCCCTGAAAATAAAAATGTTCTTTTTGTAAGTCATGATGTAGATGTAAATGATTATGAATGCATGATGTTGGATCCAGGTTATCACAAGTAACTTCCCAACCCTCCTAACAGGTAGGCTTTATAAGGATAGTTCTAGATTCTTTACCCATAAACCCACTCACAGGATAGCTCCTACATTGATGGATAGGGTTCCCAGGATCACGGACACTAGTCACATCAACACCACGCAACAGGCTAGCTGCATTGTGACGGGGATACGAAAAGGTCTATCCTGAGTGTAGTCTTCATGCTAGGCCCACGAGAAGCGAGTCCTCGGAGACTAACACTAACAACCACCAAGATAGAAACTGGTGCTAAGAGTTGGTTCCCAGAGTCACGAACCCTTCATGAATCAAGTCGTGCGACAGGCTAGCTGCGTTACAACAAGATCTGCGAAAAGGTCTACTCTAGGGGAAGCTTTCATGCTAGGCACACAAGGAGCGAGTCCTTGGGGACTAACACTAATTACTTCCAAAATATAAACTAGGTGTTCTCTCTTCTTTTTCCAAGACTCGGGTATAGAGCCTTACTTGTGATATTATCCCAAGATCCAATAGACAAGTATGATAAACAACATATAATAAAGTGAAAGCAACACAAAGCAAATAAAGAAGTAATAAGAGAAAACAAACAAGAAGAAATTAATTAAGCGAAGCTAACACTCTTGAATCGAGTCAAGTTAGGCTTGACTCTCTCTAGCATAGGGCAATGCATATTCCCCAACAGAGTCTCCATCTGTCGTACCTCGAAAAATACGATCCTTGCGATGGACGCGAAAAAAACGTTCGAACAGAGTCGCCACCAAACTTTATTCATTCCAAGGAAGGAATAGGAAAATATCGATAAAACCTTTAAAGGATAAGAAAATGGTCATCGCAACCAAATTCTAGGTTCGGGAGTCGATTACGCAAAGGGAAGGTATTAGCACCCTCTACGTTTGCTGTACTCAACGGGAACCTCTTGAATCGATTCGTGAGATATGTTAGCTAGGTTTGTTTGTTTTCTTCTAAGGTAAAAGGATTTTATTTTCTAAGGGGAAAATGGGTGGTTTTTTATTAGTGTGCTCGCCAAGGATTGAGACCCTTGTGCCTACGTATTCCCCCGTGCAATGGAAAAGTCAGAGCATTCGTAGTTCGTGGGACTACGGTTGGTTGATGTTTTTTAAATGAATGAGTGTTTAATTCGTATTATAACTGCTAAACGTTGGCTTGTCTGCTCGCTAGGGGAGGCTGAAGCACGAGTTTATATGCGCGGAAGAATGGACTAAACAATGTTGTTTTGTGAAAGTTGTTTGAGTATGAATTAAGTGTATTAGAGATTTGATTGAGAAAAAAAGTTTGATTTGGATGTGTTAGGATTTCATCCGCACGGGGGTGTGTTTGGTTTGTTAAATGTTTTAGAGGAAGAATGACGATTATTCGATAAACGAGACGTCGACCTCGCAACCAATTAATCGGGGCATTACTGAGATGCTAGATCTCAACGACACCTTTTTCATTCTATTAATTATGAAATAATATTTGTTGGCAATGGGCTTCTTTGTCCATGTAATTAAAGCGAGTGTTTTAGGAACGAAAGATCGAAACGAACACAACCTAAAGCGTGCGCCTCAAGAACATTGGTTCAAGGGTCCAAGAAGTGCTAGACCTCAAGAGTCCACTACTTTCGTAATTTAATTAGGAAAATGATTCGAATTTGATTGGAAGATTTTAATTAGACGTATTTTTTAATTAAACGTACTTAATTGGATTAAGGTCTGAATGAATTAAGAGTTTTTTTATGAGGATTTTGTGTTTTAAAAGGATTACCTATTTTAAGTGTTTTAGAAATGGAAGATGGAACCAACACAACCCAAGGCGTGCGCCTCAAGAGCATTTGTTCAAGGACCCAAGGAGTGCTAGACCCCAAAAGCCCACTACTTCCATAATTAAGAAAATAGTTTAGTAATATTAACCTAAGTGGTTTGGATTTTAGTTTTATTTAAGAAAATATTTGTAAAGATTAAGGAAAGTTTTATGATTTAATTTGATTTAAGAAAATTATTAGGAGTTTAATTAGATTAAGTATTATAATTTGAGAAAATATTGTATTTTTAAGGGTTAAATGTTCTTTGATTAGAATTAAATATATTAAGTGTTTTAACATGATTAAGTCGTAAATGGATTATGATTTTTAATTTAATAATTGTAAAGGTTAACTATATTATGAATAAGCAAAAAAATATTAATTGTTTTAAGTATTTTTTAATAAGCGAAAGACGGAATGAACACAAGTCAAAGCGTGCGCCTCAAGAGCATTCATCCAAGAACCCAAGGGGTGCTAGACCCCAAGAGCCCACTACTTTCGTAATTAATTTAGAAAATAGTTTGTGAGTTAGAAAATAATGAGTTGTAATTTTAATTGGATTAGGGGAAACTTATTTTAGTAACATAGAAATTACCTTATTTAATAATCGTCTATTTTATAACATTTTCTATTAGCAGAGATTATAACAAAATAGAATTAATAATAATCTTAGTTTATTACTATCACTATTATCCCAATTAAGTAATTAGTATCAGATTAGGAAAATATCAATTAAGTTGCATTTGGATGAGATTGAGGTATGGAAAGCAATGGATGGGGCGAAGACCCAAAAGAACAACCCATGAAGGCCCTAAATTCTCCAGCGTGTGGCCCAAACGAGAAGGAAATCTCATCAACAAACAAAACAAGTTATCCTATACCAGTGCAGCGGAACACATCATCATGATGTGATATTAACTTGGTCAAACGGCAGGCTTGAAAATAGGAGAATCATACTTTTTGTTTTCCCGAAAGTAATTTTAGTAATTAATTCTCTACATACATATTAAAATCACCGCCCCCGTATCCAATTAAGATGCATATGCTATTTTTAATAAAGGAAGAAAAAACTCAGCTTTGAAGACATAATAAAGTCATATAAACCTTTTCCATTTTAAAAGACTCAATCGTTTCCTCTCTCTGTTTTCCAACACCTACCACCTCCAACCATCTTCCTCTCTCGTTTCCAAAACCCACCGATTTTCTTCCCCAAATCCAAACCCTTATGCATCTATTTCAATCAATGTTCAACCTCACCTCTAAAATTCCTACCCTAAAATGCTCAAAGGCGTACAAATTTTAACCCTAAATCTATCGCAAACCTCGGATTCATGTGAAATCAAGTAGCAAGTAGCAAATAAACAAACAATTGGAGAAAGCATTCAAATAGAGCAACTCAAATCAACATGCAGCGAAGTCAGAGTAAGAAAATGCAAAGGAAAAGGTTTCAAGAAGATTTACCCAAGTCGAGGTGTTCCGGTGGTCAGGTTACAGGTACTCGCTTGGAATTCTCCTCGAATCTTCCTCTTCCTTAACTTGTTCAATGTTCGTGATGTGGTTTGAGCTTCACTCTTAACCAGAGCTCTGATGTGAGCCCTGAAAGAGTTATTGAAATATAAGCTTTAGTGTAGGTTAGGGTTAGATTTCAGCAGCGCTTCAGTAGGGTTTTTCTTCTTTCTTTTGCCAATCATTAGCACTTTATTTATAGAGGATTTGTGGTTTTCTGGTACGTGTAGAATTAGGATAAAATTTGAGGAATATTCCTTCAAGTGTGTGAGAATTTGAGCTGTCAATTTCAATACCGTTAGAGGGAATTTTTGCTGAACGATTTTGTGGGGACCCAAGTGATAGTGATAGGTGAAAATTTGTTTTTAGCATGAGCTGTACATCTTCTAGAATGTGATTTTCTCTGATTTTTCACTGCGTGATATTTGCGTTTTTACTATTAAATTATTATTGTTACTGCTTGCAAAATACACACTGACTTTATTACTGATGTGGCTCTTGTTGACTCAAGTTGACTCTTGTTATTTTGAATATCTTTTTGTTCCTTGTTCTGCTTTCGTATTTCTCTATTTATTTTGCCATGAATCATATCTGATGCGTATAGTTGCTGTTTGACATAGATTATTGCTTGTGCTCATGATTGTTTAATTACTGCAGTGTATAAGATCAGAGGTTTGGATAGGTCCTGCTTGTTTATGGCAAACGAAAACGAGGTCAACCTCATCTATATCACTCACCAAGTTCCAAGATGTTCCTCACTTGTCATCACAGGTATAAAACTTTCAAAGAGTTTTGCATTAGTACAAGGTTGGTGTTGGTGAGAGTCTTGGCGCCAATGAAAGAGTTAAGGATCAATTGGCATAACTGACTGAAGCTTGATACTTATAACTGGCATGAGTTTTCTCAAACTGAACACATCTCAATTCTGCCTTTTGCCATTGTTATATTCCTTGGTGAGACCAAGGCTTGGTTTAATGTTGGTAAGTTATGAATGGGAGCTCAAGGTCATACTTAGTGAGGGTATTCAGAGTTTGCAGTCTTGTGTCTTGATGGGATTCCCCTTGTCATGGTTTGGTGTTGCTGCTAGTTTGTACACTAGGACTGTTTTATTCATCTTGCTGTGAACTTCACTTAGTTTGTGATCCATGATTTTCACCATCTCAAACAATGACAACTCCTGATATATTATGGCTATGTTGTTTTTACATCTGTGCCTTGCAACTGTATCAATTTTATGTTGTTGTTGTTGTTGTGAGCATTTGTATTCCAAGTATATTTACAATCTTGCTATTCTTTCTTGTAGTTGTTAACTTATAACCTCATTTCTTTTCTTTCCATGTGTGTCGGTTTTGCGACATTTGGAATGGCACAAGAGCAATTAGCATGACGAGCAGTCATGAAGACTTAGGATGAAGAGAAACCTGCAAGATGTCTTGAGAGTGGATTACATGGCACAAAAGTGGAGATACTCTTGGATCAACATGAAGAGGTTGGAGTGGAAATGAAGACTTGAGCATGGAGGTTATGAAACGGAGGAATAATAACACATTTGTCATAGAATTTTATCACTTTAGGCCTTGTAATCTTGAATACCAATTAGTGTAATGCCTTGATTCCTTTTCAACCTTGAATTTTTATGATGAGGCCGTTGTTGAAACTCATTTGTACGCTGGGATTCTCTTAGTGACAACATAAGTGTTGCACTCAACTTGCATTTGCTGCTTGGAATAGTATAACCGGCCTATATCTTATTAATTGTAGAACTTGTACGATCAATGGATGATTCCTTTGTAGTTTCAAACACACTGGACCACCTTTGAAACTTATCTTGAACTATTCGTTCCTGTTGCTAATGGAATTGGATTTTCATATTGCAAGATCACCACTGTTGTGAGTTAAACAAAAATAGCCTCATATGGCTCATGGTAGCTGGTATTCTGATTATCATGTGCTGCTCATGTTATGCGTCCCTTTGTAGTGTATAGGGTCTCACTTTGCCATTCATATTGATCTTAAAAGAAATAGGTTACATGGTGAGAGATCAAGGAAAATCATGAACTGAAATTTGTGCCTGGTTTCTTGATATTTTGGAGTTTTGAGAAAACATCTTGGCATCATGAAGTTTTGAAATGAAGATTTAACAATTAGCACTTTAGGTCTTGTAGAATTAGGGTATCATCTTGATTACAAATTGTAAAGTGAAACTTGCAACATGTAACAAGACTTTGCACTCAAGAATAAAATGGCATTTTGAACCTTTAATTCCAACTTCTTGTACCCATATTCTAACCTTTTCCTTCTAACCCAATTGGTTATGTGTCATACCCCAAATTTTGACCACTAAGATTTCCCATCATTGTGAAAATCATCATCACAATATGGAGGAACCATCATACTTCATCAGTCTCCCCAAAGATGGGTGAGCATCCACTACAAGCAAAATTAGGGTTTCAAGCCCTCTCAGAGCCTTAGACAAAGGATCGATCAAGGAATGACATGATCTTCAACTTGTCTAACCTCTCAAACATCCAAAATGGATCAAAAGGACTCCCACTTCAAGGATTAAGCACAAGGCTGCTCCCTTCTAGGTGGATTAAGTCTCAAGATCGACAGTGTCACCAAATTAGGGTTTTGGTCGACTAGGACCTCCAGATGGAAAATTTTCATCTGGGCACAAGCCAATGATCCAAAACCTAACCTAATATACTCCATGGAACCTCATGGACCCAATCATCAAGTCAATTTTGCCTCAGGGGATGCACTAATCAAAAATCAGGAATTAGGGTTTCTTGACCTAATTCACCCCTAAGTTGACTTTTAGGGCAAATCATGAGCCAAGACCTAAAAGGAGGGTTTGAGGGTCTCTAATAAACTATATTTATCCATTTGGAACAATGGATTAATCCAAGAAGCTTGAGCAACAAGTCTCAATTTCATATGCACCACAGTTAGGGTTTTAAGGAAAAAAGTCAACTGTAACTTTGACTTTTGACCAGGACATGCTCCTAAGCCCTATTACATGCATCAATATACCCTATGACACCCATGGAACATGTCCATCAAGTTTGATTTAGGTCAAGGACATGATTTCCTGAAGAATTGCACAGTTTGGAATTCATCTGATTAAAAGTCAACTGTGCACAAAAGTCAACTTTGACTTTTTGAGATTTTTCACCAAAATGGATTTTTAACCCTAAAATGATGTTAATGTATGATTTGAATCATCATTCATCAAGAAAAATCAAGAAAAGTTGGGTAACTTGTAAAAGGGGTAACCATAAAAAACTTAGAAAATTTTCTAAGTTAAAAATAAAGTGGCTAGGGTACCAACTTTGGAGGGTCATAACTCCTAAGCCACAAAACCATTTTCTCCCATCCAAGGCTTGATTTGTAGATCTCATTGCCCTCTACAAAAACTTCAACTAGACCTAATTCCAACTCCTCATGGATTTTGAGTTATGGAGTGATCAAAATCAAGAAAAGTCACTTTGTTCAAACACTTAGTGAAAATTTCACTAAGTCAGATTTTGCCTTACTTTTTGCCAAATGTAGGGACATTTTTCACTTGGATTCAAAAGAGATCAAATCAAGTGAAAACTCGTTTGATTTTGCCTTTCTTTGTTGAACAACTAACCAAACAGCATGGAAGCTCTACAACCGAGTAAGTGTTTATACGCTTTCATTTACCGCTTTCATATACATATAACTGTATTGTGGGGCTGTTTCACTATAAGTCTTCTTTCATAAACTCATATCAACTGTGTAATAATAGTATAGATATTTAGAGTTTTCCCGGCCACTACGTCTAGAACTAGGTGACGCCGTTTCATTTATTCATAGAAATAGACAACTAGATCCCTAATAGGATCACCAGATACAGTCTTCTCTTCGGCTGTCCTCATTAGGAATTGTCAAGAAACTCTATTCCCAGAGATGAATGTATTCTCCATGAATGGCATCTTTGAGTTTCTTCCAAATTCTCGAACTTTCCTGACTTGATCTATTCCTTGTGAATAGCTTGCCTTGAATTTCTCGGGGTTTGGGGACCCACGGGCTTCTTAAAAGCATCGGCCTCCTCTTGGGCATCGTACAAGGACCCACAGGCTTCCTAAATGCAACCTTGCCTCCTCTTGGGCTTAGTACAAGGACCCGTCGGCTCCTTAGAAGTATTCACAGCCTCCTCTTAGGCTTCGTATAATGATTTCTTCCTCCGGGAATGATAGCCTCCTCTTGGGCATCGTACAAGGACCCGTCGGCTTCTTAAAAGTTTCCAGCCTCCTCTTGGGCTTCGTACAAATTGTCCCGACGACCTCCTAGAGGTATAGGAACAGAACTTAATCATCTGCATAGAACAGTCCTTTCATAGAGTCTACTACTGTTTCTCAAAGCACAGTACAAAAGATGAAACTCTAGACACGGACAGTGTAATATCCTTGAGTCTCAAAGACATTCTCAAGTGACCCCTTCGTTGAATAGGAAGAAAACCCGCAGACTCAGACAGTCTCAATACCCTTCGGATTTCCAACTTCCTTAAAGAACAGGAATAACCCGGATCCTTGAATCAAATCCTCGAGTACAGTGTTGCTTATATAAGAACTGATTTTCTCTTTAAAAATCAGTATACTGGACCTGTCACTTAACCGAACAATCGCCATAGCCTCCTCTTAGGCTTTGTATAATGATCTTTCTCCCGTGAAGTTAGCCTCTCTCTTGGGCTTTGTACAATGATCCTCCCCAGCGGAGTCAAACAACGTTTAGCCTTTCTCTCGGGCTTTGTACGAGACACATAAAGAGACTCCCTTGTTGAGTCAATCACCCTTTCGCCTCCATCTCGGGCTTTATACGAGATACAAAAAGGTTCTTATTGAGCCAAACAAATTTTAGCCTCCATCTCGGGCTTCGTACGAGATACAAAAACACTCTCTTGTTGAGTATAAATCACTCTCCTATAGAGTCAACCTTTTTAGCCTCTCTCTCGGGCTTTGTACGAGACACATATTAGCCTCCTCTTAGGCTTTGTATAAGAAAACCACTGGTTGATCCAATTAACCTTTTAGCGTCAAAATTGTGCCTCGTTCACAGTACATAAACATCAATAATTCCTTCCCCTTCATCTAATCGTTGTAAGCGGCAAGCCTCTGGATCATCTACATCCATGCCAATGTCCCTCTTTTAGTATGAGAAATTCCTAAGGAAAGATGGCATTACACTGAGTTAAAGTCTTCTCCTTCAGGTTGAAATCCCCTATAAAGGAAATTATGGCATTGCCGGATTCACACATCCCGGTTAAAGTAATTCTCCTTTATAAACAGTCGTAACAGACAGGCCCCTCTTTAGAGATGACAAATTCTCTCTAAGATAAACCTTTCCGCTTCACATCTTGGCCTTTAAACAAGATACAAACCACCTTTCGCTTCACGTCTTGGGCTTTGAACAAGACACCAAAACAACCATTTCCTCCCATAGAATATGAGGAACTACGAACGCTCTGATTTCCCTGTTTCGGTAAACGGGAATACGTAGGCATAAGATCGAAAGAAAAGATCTTAGCGAGCACACTAAACAAAAACCCAAAATCCCATACTTTCATATATATATATATATATATATTCGTCCTAACATCTCAACCGATAGCCTAAAGCACCCCTCGTCAACAAAATAAACCTAGGAAAAACCCCGAATCTTTGTAGCATCTGTAAACTAACAGACCGCTGTTTAATCTCAGTATGCAAGCAGGGTTAGTTGGAGACATCTATTTCCCTTCCTTCATCAGCTTTAATAGGATAAAAAATGAATCGAACTGTAGTACTAGAGTGATCGTGCTTCGCAACCACATCCAAAAATCACTCGCTACACTATGCCATAAGTCCCTTGAACCCTTGACTTGCATATGACCTAAAATTACCCATCAACCTTAGAACCAATTCAAATTTGGATTAAAAGCAAACATGACCTAAAGATAAATCATATTTTCCTTGAATCGATAATGGTCATTCCTTAGCTTGTTTAACCATATAGCCTCAGTGTCACACTTGGAGTATGGCTAAAAATCTTCTTGAGATATGAGCATAGCTTAAAACTTCGAGCGATCTTAAGCCTGGTCTTGAGGAAATATATTCTAATCATTGTACTAAAATCGTCTTAGACCATAACCTAAAAAAATGTTTACCTCGACTGATTAATCATAAGGGGAGTGCCCAATCCTCCTATATCTCTTCTTGAAAACATAGCCACCCAACAAGAGTTAGCAACTCTCACAAACACATACAAGATCCTCATGACCTGAATCTTAGAGTCAACATAAAATCTTGGTATAAGAAAATATGCAATAGGTAGGACAAATTTGGGGTATGACACCATGTCACTTGTATGCTTTGATTATCCATGTTTGTATGTCATCTTTGGTTGTTACCATGTTTTGTTTATGACTTTGTTAAATCTTGCCTTAGATGTTGTCATATCTATCTTCATGTATTGGTTGTTACCATATTTATCTTAACTTTGCTATATCTCATTACATCTCATAGTTGATATCATGTATGAATGTCATCTTTGCCATGAGTTATGTTTGCTTTAATTGATGTCATATTTGAACATCATCTTTATCACTCTTTATCCACTTTAGTTGATATCATGTTTGAATATCATCCTTTATCATGTTTACTTTAATATCATGTTTGAATATCATTCTTGTTAACCTCATCCATTATCACCCATACTCATTGTTTATTTTGACTTTGTCAAGTCATCCCTTAGTGATGTTAGCTTGTTAGCTCTCCTTCCCTCTCTTTTCTTTTGTTGCCTAAATCCAAAGGAAATATCTCTTTTGTTGACTTTACGTCATAGGTAGTATAACATTCCCTTAACTCCCCCTTTTTTACTTTGTTAAGCCATTAGCCTTTCAACATAGCCTTAGGTTAGAGTTTGTAAACTCTTTGACTTTGTTAAGTCATGTAAGTGTTATTGTTATAAACACTTATTTTCCCCTTGGAACCTTGATCACTATCAAGTGTTCTTCACCCAAAGTTAAGGTGAACTACGATTTCTCTGATTCCATCATTGTTAGGATACATAGGCATAAGACTGTGAAGTCTTGGCGAGCACACTAGTAATAAACCTCCTTAGGTTCCCCATCTTATAAAACCCAAAAATAGAACATTTCCAAACATTAGCAAGCAAATAACACAAATACTTTCAAGAGGTTCCTATAGGATACTATAGATACTTAGGGTGCTAATACCTCCCCTTAATATAACCAACCCCCGGACCTTTAGATCTCTTTGCATTGTTGTTACATTGCACAATTAGGGTTTTATTCGATCTTTTCCCTTTCCTTTGGATAAATTAAAGTTCGGTGGTGAACAGTCAATGTTTTGTGATTCAATTTAATATAGCAGCTTGATATCCGATTCTCACCGCGACACACTTCATTTGCATCTTCACAATGCATCAAGGTCACAAACTTGGTTCTCCGCTAGCCCTCTCATCATTGGGTTTATCTTTGCAGAGATCACCAAACACCTTTCTTTGTATCTTCTCCTTGGGTTTATGTGATTTATATTTTACTAACTACTAATCAAAATATCAAAAAAAAAAATAATGCTTTGTCCCTTTTGTTTCTTTGCAAGGTAGGTTTTGTATCAAAAGCATCTAGCATGGCTCCTCAGCTAGGGTTTTGGTCCCTCAAGTCAAAGTGTGATTAACCATTGATTCCCAAGGGCTATCTCATCAAGTTATGGCCGCTAATATCAAAATGTTTGATCTCAAGCATCACTCAATCTCATCTTGATCAAGGATATCTCAAGTCTTAGTAGCTTGTTCCTCAAGAAATGTCAAAGGTCCATGAGTTTATATCCATGCCTTCTCCAACAAGTTACCTTAATCCTTGGTTAATTAAATCAAAGGACATTCAAGGACACATTATTTTAAGCTCATATGATCATCTATGTACCTTGAAATGCAAGGAAAGTCCAAGATCACATGTTGATTCCAAGAGGTTTGACTAAAAAGTCAATACTGAAAGTCAACGTTCCAAGGACCACAAATCCTTTAATTTTCAACATTTTTGAATGCTTCTTTTTACATATAACTCTTCTCAACATCCTCTTCAACTTCTATTTACATAACAAGAGCCAATTTTGCTTGGAGGGTCATCAAAAGTTTGGAGGCATTATAAGTCATTTGTGGACTTAGTGAAATTTGACCTATTTTCAAGTGACTTTTTCTCAACTTTCAAGAATCATAACTTCTTCAATTTTCAACATTTGAGGCTGGTTCTTTTTGATACTTACTATTTGAAATACTCTCTACAAGTTTACTTTAAGGTTAAAAAGCTAATTGTGCTTGGAAGGCCATGGAATTCATTGATACATCATAGGTCATTTTCAGTCACTTTGGACTTAGAATTTTCATGATCACGTTGCCAGATTTTTGTGGCAACTTCAACATGCCGTAACTTTTTGCTCAGATGTCCAAATCAATACTTTCTTATCACATTATACTCTTTGTTATGATGTGAGCTAATTGCAAAAAAAAAAAAGAGCCATAAAGGTGGTATGCACAAGATTTCATGGTAGTGGGAACATGGGTACCTGAAATTGTTTCTTTGCATCGTGATCAGATTTTTACCTCAACAAAAATCACTCTAATGATCAAGTTTTTGGACCTAAAGATGTTTAAGCAAGCTTCCAGAAGATAAATGACTCATAAAATGCAAGGATTAACTGAGTTTGGATGCACATAGGATCACATTTTTCTCACATCATGAGCAAATCCATTTTGCACGAATTTGGATCCAATTCACACGTATGAGATCACCATTACACTCCCTAAAAATAGAGTAACACATTTCTTTAATTTTCCAAGCTTTAGAGAGCCAAAAACACTCTGCCCAGATCACACTTGAACCTTCCATTTGAGAGTTTCGTTTTCACATTTCCAAGCCAATTTAGAGCAAAGTCTTGATTCATACAACTTCCTTGATACTTCCTGAAGTTATTCTAACCATTTTCAAGCATGGAAAGCTTCTGAATCATCCTCACCAAATCCAATTTCAGAGCATTTTCATCACTCTCTCGTTCAGGTAGTTAGAAGCATCCTTTTGCTTCAAACAAGTTACCACATTGTAGTATATCACTCTCTGATGTTTTCCCCTAACTTATCTAGTGTTGATTAATTGTGTTCATCATTTAATTTTACTTTTCGTGATTTGCTTTTTACCAAGATATCTCTGAAATTCTCCATGCTCATTTTAGATAAATGAATTTTGAGCACGAAGTTGAATTCGTGATGATACAACAATTGCAGTAATAGTGGTCTCGTGTCCTAACCTTACCATTTAGCAAACTCCGGTGAGCAACTCGCCAGAGAAGATGACAGGAGTACAAGGACGGTGGCTTGAGTTTGTTTGAGTTTAAATCTGTTCAGATGCGTTATTTCATGTAAGGACCATGATGCTCTTCTCATGTGGACCCTTGGATGCGCATACATTAGTCATTTGGCTAAGATCTAATGGTCATGTTATTTTGAGGATCTGGTGCGCTTTTTCTATTAATTTCCACCATGCGTCATCACACTAGATGCGTTGGATCTGCCACGTCAATTAATGAAGATAGATCCAATGCTCCTTGTTTTTCCATCTGTATTTTCTTTTTATGTTTTTTTATTTTAAATTGCTTTGAACTTCCAAAATTCATAATAAATCCATTTTAACTCCAAAAAATCTCAAAATAATTTCTAAAATTCTCTTATATTTTTCTTCATCTGATTTTTATTTTTTGAGATTTTTATTTTATGATTTACTTCTTTGATTTTCTCTTTTTTCCTTTATTTTAATTGGTTTAAAAATAGTTTTAGGTCTTTAAAAAATTATGAAAAATTTTCCATATGTTTTTTATTTTATTTCTGACCTTCCATAATTTTCTTGGCCATTTATTTGGTGATTTGAAGGACTTTATGGATTTTCTCTTTTATTTTCTGATCTTGAAGGCTGATCAGAACCTGAAGTGGGCCAAGAGAGACGTCTGTGATGCTGGGTGTGTGAGATGAGGAGGGGTGTACCTGCAAGGCACTCCGATGCTAAAGTAAGAATCAGGAGAGAAAAAAGGCAAGTACATAAGTATGTGTTTCTTAGGATGATTTGGAATACCTTACCCTCTCAAATGAGAGGGTTTTTATAATGCCCCTAGCGCGTGGCCAACAGTCCCTATTTTCGGGGCAGAATAATCGTTTCCTGAAGAATAGGTAAATTCCAAAAACTAGCCATTAGGACGGGCAGAGGTGTCTGAAACTAGATGTTACCTCGGGCAAAGACGAAGTTCCGGACATGGGCGTCGGGACTGTTTCTGGATGTTGGAGCCGTGCGTAACGGGTATGAATGCTGGGGAGGAGCAAATGACCCTGAGGTTCATCTGTTCGTATATGCCCGGTGGAGGGGCAGAAAGGTAAATGATGCCCCGTGTTGACTGGACATAGGCAATTGGGTTGTTCTAGGAGTAGAAGTGGATTGGGCCATGCCTAGTCATTGGTCTAGTCCGAAACAGGAGCCCCCCAAGTCGTTGCTCCCGAGCACGGGAGTGATGACTTAAGGATAGCTCGCAGTCCCAGGGAACTCCGAAGAGGTCGTCGCTTGTCGACGAGGTGAAATTGTCTGGTGATGCCCGGGGGTTTTAGTGCCTGTGGGATGCATAACGTTGTTTGGTCTGCCCGACGTGCGGGGAGACCAACGGTTGAGGTATTCTGAAGAGACGTGGCGCCACGTGTGCCTCAAGCCTTATGCAACATTAATTGCGTCATGATGGCTAGGCTAAGGTCATTATGATTCCCCTAGCCGCGCGTGTTCGTGCACGTTTTAATACCTCAAAATTTGCCCTCCTAGTTATACCAAATAAGTGGCTTATGCTTCACACCTCATATGCATTTAGGTCATGAACATTACACATGCATCATTGGTCTTCTCAAGGCATGTGTTGTACCCCAAATTTTACCCTTAGATCCATTGATCTTTTTCATATCATTTTAGATCAGCCATTTTTGCATTTTCTTAGTTAAATATTTCGTGGATCATTAATCATGCATTTTTAGTCATTTTATCATTCCATTTTAGAATTTGTCTTATTTTAAGATCTATTTAGATTTGGTTGAGTTCAACTTCTCAATTTAGTTTAGTTTAAATTTTAGTATAATTATTTTTAATGAAGTTTATACTTTAGTTAAGTTCATGCTTTAATCTAATTCAATTAGTTTAATTTTTATTTATCCATATTAATTTCAATTTCTATTTTAGTCTGGTTTAATTTTGCATTTAGTTTAGTTTATATCTTTTTAATTCAATTTTAATTTTTAATTTAGTTTTTTTTTTTTTAGTTTAGTAAGTTGGTTAATTTTAATTCAACTTTTTTCTAACTTTAATTCAACTAGATTAATTTCAGTAATATGACTTAGTTTGATTAATTTGGGCTTAATTTCCATTCACAAACACCATGTTTGACTTTTCAACACTACATGCCAAACTCCCAAACCAGCCTTTCACGTACAACAGCTCCTTGCCACACCAGACAAATTCTGCTACCAAGCTTCATCCCAAACCTGCTACTACTCTGCGAGACAACAACTACACAACTTGCCAAAGCCTGGCCCTACAACCAAAATTGGTCAAATCTGCAAGTGAAAATGACGGATCAAACAACTGGACAATTTACTTGTACCTTGAAACTTAATAAAGAAGCTTTCAATAGGATTTAAAAGAAAGGACGGTTACCATTACGAGGGGGAGGCGGAACGTTCTTCAGAGCAAGACAAATCCTTCAACCAAAACTCTCTCCCTAAATAATCCAAACCCAACCACCTTGTTTTGGGGCCGACGACCAAACCATTTCCGTCACCCTCAGCAACCTTCAACCTCCTTCACTCATCAACAAAACCACAAATCTCCAAACTTGTCTTCGAAAACCCGTTACCCTTTCTCAACCAACAACATCCAACAGCAGCTCAATCTCCCTCAATCCTTCCACCTACCTCCTTCCACGAACCAAACAGTTCAGCCTTGTCTCCTCCTTCGCTCATCCCTCAGTGAACAACCTTTAATCCGCCCTTAACCATCCTTCTTCTCACCACGTCACCGTCAGCAACCATCCACAAATCAACCACCAAAACCAAAATCAAACTGATAAAACCAGAAATCAAACAGAAATGGAAGTGAGATGAAGAGAAGCGAAACCATAAATAAAACTCAAACCATCAAACCGGAAAGCGAACCTGAGAGAGTGAGCGATGTTGAACGAAACGAGCGAGGGTTGAGTGGGAGAAAAGAGAGATTCGAGCGAAAAGAGGTCGGATTATAGCGCACCCTGTTTTGCCGTCTCTTTGTTTTTTATCTTGGTTGTTGATGTTGCCTTGACTTTCTGATGTGGGTTTTTGAAACAAAATTGCATTGTGCGTGTTTTCCAAATTATAGGTTTCACTTCCCAGCCGTGTTGTTTTTGTTTTCAATTCCTCATTAATGAGGATCCACCGTGGCTTCTGGTTTTCAAACAAGTTTCATTATCACTTTTTAAGTTTTTTTTATTGCTGAGCTGTGATACATGGGCCTGGGTGAGTCCGTTTTATCGGCACCCCCCTTATTTTTTCCTCGAACTTCTAGCAGTCCTGAGTTGGAATAGGTGATGGGTTTAAAGCCCACATGATCCCACGTTTTTGCCATTTTTACAAACCCTTTTTTTTTTAATTCCTGCAGTTTCTGTTTGTTAAATTAGTTTAGTTTGTGTGCGTTTTGAAATCAATATTAGTTATTTAATTTTTAGATTTTTGAATCTTAATTTTAATTAAGTTTTAGATTAAATTTTGAATTAAGTTTTAGATTAAATTTTGAATTTTAGTTAACTCTCTATTTAACTTTTAACCTTAACTTTTGTTTGAAGCTTGGTTAATATTGTCCTTAACTCTTTGATTAGAATTTTGTTTATGTTTCATTTTCTTTATTAGGGCCTACGATATAGAAAAATCATGATTTTTGTTGAGTTATTTGAATCAATAAAATCGTGATGAATATGAGGCCCATTTCTTTATTTTTGTTGGTCCATGAGAGTTTAATTAAAAGATTATCGGTTTTACCGATTTAAAATCTTGATTTAGACTAGACCGACTTTATGTTTTATTTCGATCTCAGTTTTATTTTTGTTGGTCAATGAAAATCTAATCTAGAGGTTTTCGATTTATCGATCTAAATCCTTAGTTAGATGAGACCGACTTTATTTCCGCTTTGAGCCCATTCTTCTTTATTTTTGGGCCGATGATATCACAAAAATCATGACTTAGTCGATTTATTCAAATTACTAAAAGTCTTGATAAATATGAGGCCGTTTCATTTTATTTTTCAGCTCGTTGGTCAATGAAAGTCAAACATCAAGATTATCATTTTTCGATTAAATCTTGATTAAGACGAGACCGACTTTATTCTCACTTCATATCGCATCTATTTTTTATCTTCATTTTTATTTTTGATCAATGAAGTTCTTTGTTCATGAATGTTAATTGTCGAGGTGATCAACCTTCATTATTTCAAATCTGTAGTAAGTAATCTCGAGATTACTTTCTATACTTTGGGATCGTGATAGGTTACCTTCGACTAATCAACGAGAGTTTGTGATTAAGACGAGATCCCCACCTTTTCTTTTCGTGTGGCACGATTTTATTAGAGAATGATCCTCGATATCATTTCTCTATCGTGTCTTAACACAAAGATCAAATTGTGCATCCTCCTATAGTGTGGTCTTCCTTATAGATCGCGCTATGATGGTTTACCACTACATTGGACCTGATTCTTCGATCCGATAAATTAATCACTAACCACTAAATTTACTTTCAGTCAATACATCTTGATTTATTTTCTGTCAAATATTATCTTGATTATTATTCTTATTCATATTATCTTGATTTTATTTTGTTCATATTATCCATGTTTATATCTTGTTCACATTATTCAAGTCTATATCTCGTTTATTTTTCCCCTTCCAAAGGAAAGCTCCCAAGTTGACTCCTAAGTCAATAAACACCCCACATTTCATCTTTGGCCTCCTAAGAGCCATTTTCCTCATAGTTTAGTAATAGGATAGAGTTATCGTGAACTCTATGTGATTCTCATCATCATGAGAACTCACTTTCCCTTTACTTAGACTTATAGAGTTATCGTGAACTCTATGTGATTCTCACCATCATGAGAACTCACTTTCCCCCCTTTTACTTAGACTTAGAGAGTTATCGTGAACTCTAAATGAGCTCATACTCATTTCCCCTTGGAACTTTGGCCATAGTCAATGGTTCCTCTTTCACCCTTAGTTAGGTGAACTACGGTTGCTCTGATTCTTTAGTCAGATACGTAGGCACAAGATGCGACGTCTTGGCGAGTAAACTAGTGTACATACTCTTAGGTCCTTACCTTAGTACAGATTTCTTTTAGCAAGCAAACATAACATAACACAAACATTAACGAGAGGTTCCCGTAGAGTACTACAGATACTTAGGCTGCTAATACCTTCCCTTTGTATAACTGTTAGATGTCAAACATGTTATATATTTGTATGAAATACTTGGCATTTTTCATTTATTTCTAACGGTAAATTGTGGATTTAAGCGGTAAATTGTGTTGTAACACTTACAATGGAATATATGTGTGGAGCTTGTAATTTGTGTGTTAATGTGCAGGTATAGGCATGAAAGGAGCAAAATTGAGAACACATGGAACCAATGCAAGTTTCCACTGAGTTTTTAGCTGCAACAGGGTGTTTGCAGTGCGCACAATCTGGCGAAGGCCCAGCGAAGGTTCGCACTGCGAAGGGCCAGCAAAGGCGCCAGCGAGCAGAGGCAGAGAGTTCCAACTTTGAGATTGATGACACTAAATTATACTGTATTTTCGACTCTGATTTCACATGCATATTAGTTTTTTTTATTTTTTTATGCCTTGTTATTGTTATGTTTTCCTTTTTTTCAGGTTTTTAATAAAATCGAGGTCCCAGACGAAAAAGTATGCAAAAGGAGCTAGAATTCAAGTTTGGCAGCAATTTACTCTGGTCGCTTCTCTTGTCGCGGGCGCCCCAAGGTAGGCGACGACGTGTCCCATGATCTCCACAACTCAACTGCCACGTTCCCACGATCAGCACTCACCTTTGCCGTTTTCTTTTTGTCGCGGGCACGGTAGGCCTGTCGCGGGCGCGACAAGGCAAAAAAATTTTCCCGCCCATTTTTCAAGCCAAGGTCACTTTTGTCTTTGCACCATGCCAACTTTGCCTATAAATACTCTCAGAACTCGAATTTTAGGGTCATCCAATCTTAGTTTACTTCACCCTAGGCATAAATTTCACTCTTGTAAAGCGGTAATCTTCTCACATCGAGGAGTTATTGCACTGTGTGTGATCGAGTTTGTAATCAAGTCTTGGAGTGTCTGTAATCAAGTTGGAGCACTTTGGTAGAAGTAATCCTGCCAGCATTTTCTTTTCCGTAATTGTACCAGATTTAAAGACTCCGCTTTGGAGCAGGTTTTATTTTAATCGCATTTACTTTCATTTATTTCTTGCACTTGCTTTATTTTGTTTATTTATTGTCTTGCCTTACTTTTCAACACTTTACTTTTCAAAAGACTTAATTCCATACATGATAAGAATTAATATGACTGTTATAACTACCATGGCTGGCTAAGTTTTAGATAGGTAAGAATGTAAAGACCATAATCACCGTAATACGTCTATATGTTAATAGAAATACTTAAGGGTTGTTTTAATCTTTAACACAAGTTTTCTGTACTTAAAAGTAATGTTGGTTAAGATCGAAAGCCGTCCAACCCTTTGTGAACTTGTTTAGTTCTCAACTGATCAAATACAGCGAAAGCGCTTTGCTCAGTCGAGTAGGGATTTTTAACACTTTAGAAAAGAGATTTTAAAACTATTTTCGGACGCGTTAGTGGGATTAGAATCTGGTTCATTTTGAACCTCTTTAGTTTAGAGATTTCAGGTCAAAATACTTTTCTGTTTAGTTTAGAATTTACATTTCTTAAAAGTAAGTTTTCCATGACTCTAACGCAATGCGCGCCTTTTTATAAGTGACAATAAAGGGGTTAGTTTAGAGGGTAAACTTGGTTCTGACTACGCGAAAGCGACAGTTCCTGTTAAATTGAATTCTTTTCTTAAAATAGAAGATATTGCCCGTAAGTAGTTCTGTTGATGAATATAGAAATATTATCGGTTATGAGAATTACATTCAAGCCTATTGTTTTGTCCGAATTTTTATTACCTCGTCATTTACTTTTATTTATTTTCCTCTGCATTAGTAAACCCTGAATTGAACTGCCCTAGATAAGCACTGTAACAAACAGAATTCGTTAGATCGACATTTGGTCTCTGTGGATACGATAACTTTTTATATTACTCTGACGCGATTTGTACACTTGCGAATACAACGCATCAAGTTTTTGGCGCCGTTGTCGGGGATCAATTTCGCCGAATTTCTAATTTTGTTTGTTGTCAGCGTTTAGACTAGGGCCGCACGAACTGGTCGATGCGAAGATCTCGCAGCTCCAGTAGTGTAATAGATCCTTTAGTGGAACCAAAACGTTACGCTCGCGCACGACTTTGGCTTCGTCGAATTAAGCAAGCTATGGCCGAAGATCGTAACCAAAGACCCCTTAAGGAATTCGCTCAACCTGCTGACGAAGAACCGAGCTCTAGTATAGTTAACCCTACCATACCTGCCAATAATTTTGAACTAAAACCGTCCCTATTACAACTAGTTCAACAAAACCAATTCGCAGGACTACCATCTGAAAACCCAAACCAACATCTAAAAGTCTTTATCCAGTTGTCAAACACCTTTAAGACCAATGGTGCTAGTCCTGAGGTGATTCGTTTAAGACTATTTCCCTTTTCCCTTAGAGACAAAGCCCTAACTTGGTTAGATTCCCTTCCAGCCAATTCTATAACAACATGGGAAGACCTTAGGAGAACATTCCTTGCTAGATACTTTCCCCCAAGCAAAACAGCCGTTCTCCGAAACCAAATAACAAGATTTACCGAAAACCAAGGAGAATCGCTATTTGAAGCTTGGGAGAGGTATAAAGACCTTCTAAGGGCTTGTCCACACCACGGTTTGGAGCAATGGTTGATTATACATACCTTTTACCACGGACTTCATTATAACACAAAGATGTCCATCGACGCTGCCGCTGGCGGTGCCCTGATGAACAAACCCTATCCTGGCGCTTGTGGTCTCATTGAAGATATGGCTCAAAACCATCATCAATGGGGAAACGAAAGAGCAACAGTGGAAAAGAAAGAAGCCCAAGGAGGTAAACATGAGGTAAGCTCTATAGACATGATGCAAGCCAAAATGGATGCTATGGCCATCAAGATTGATCAAATGTACGCACAACCAACCGCTGCAGCAGCAGTAGTATCGGATTGCGAACTTTGTGGTACTAAAGGTCATCAATCAGCTGACTGCCATCTGTTAAACGAGACTAACCCAGACCCAGTCAACTATGCCCAAGGAAACCCGTTCTCAAATACTTACAACCCTGGATGGAGGAATCACCCTAATTTTTCCTACAAAAAACAATAACCCTATCCAAAACTAAGCACCTCCGAGATCAACCAACAATCAAGCACCTAGACAAAACCAACCTATGCAAGCAGTGCCACCTAAGCCAAATATTGAGAAAGTGCTAAATGATTTTATGACAGCACAAGCCCAACAAAACAAAGAATTCCTAAATCAGAATATTCATGTGAATGAGCTGCTTACCCAACTAGGAACCAAAATAGACCAAATGGCCACCCACAACAAGATGCTTGAAACCCATATCTCTTAGGTAGCCTTAAAGCAAGCACCCCAAACTACTCCTGGAGGACAATTTCCTGGACAACCTCAACAGAACCCTCGAGGGCAAGCTAACGCTGTTACCTTACGAAGTGGAACCACTTATGAAGGGCCTAAAAACCCGACATTGAGTGACTCTGAATTTTCCAAAAAGGATGCTACCCCCCGAAGGTGAGAAACCCGTAGAAATTGAGAAACCAAAAGACAAAGATAAAGGAGAAGTTACGGACGAAGCTTCAACACCCCCTCAGCCATACAAACCACCAATTCCCTATCCACAAAGACTTAAACAAACTAAGATCAATGACCAATTCCAGAAGTTTGTTAAAGTTATAGAAAAACTCCATGTAGAGATTCCTTTTACAGAAGCCATCACCCAAATACCATCTTATACTAAATTCCTGAAGGACATCCTCACCAATAAACGTAGACTTGACGATCCAAAACCAGTGGAGTGTAATTCCATTTCTGAGAACAAACTTGCCAAAAAAGACAAAGATCTGGGGAATTTCTCCATACCTTGTATTTTGGGGAATCATGTCATAGATAAAGCCTTTCTGGACTTAGGAGCCAGTGTAAGCCTAATGCCCCTCGCAGTTTGTGAACGATTGAAACTAGGAGATTTGCAACCTACTAAGATGTCTCTCCAATTAGCTGACAGATCTATAAAATACCCTGTAGGCGTATTAGAAGACATCCCAGTTCGAATAGGCAAGTTGTTCATTCCCACTGACTTCGTCGTAATGGACATCAAAGAAGATAAAGATATCCCAATCCTCCTAGGTAGACCCTTCCTATCAACTACGGGAGCCATAATAGATGTTAAGAAAGGAAAATTGACTTTTGAGGTAGGTAACGAAAAAATAGAGTTTGTCCTAGCAAAGTTTCTCACGGCACCAGTAATAGGAGATGCATGTTATGCAGTTGATGTCATTGATGAATGTGTCCGTGAACTTAACTAGGAAGAGCCAATAGAAAGAATAAAACTACCTTCAATGCCCATTGAGAAAGATGATGACAGTATGGAACCTTACATAGATGATAGCCTTTTTGAATGTTTATCCTTAACTCCAGATCCTATACAAAACCCCAGCAAACCAACCTTAGAATTAAAAGAATTACCCAAGAATCTAAGATATGAGTTTTTAGACAAAGAAATGGACAGACCAGTTATAGTCAGTGCCGTTCTGAACCAAAATGAAACAAACCAACTCTTAGATGTCTTGCGAAGATATCCCTCAGCACTAGGGTACGACATCTCAGATCTTAAAGAAATAAGTCCATCCGTGTGCATGCACTAGATTTCACTTGAAGAAGATGCTAAACCTTCGAGAGAACACCAAAGAAGGATTAACCCTATAATGAGTGAGGTAGTTAAGAAGGAAGTTCTTAAGTTGTTGGAAGCAGGGATAATATATCAGATCTCAGACAGTAAATGGGTAAGCCCTGTGCATGTAGTACCTAAAAAGGGAGGCATCACCGTGGTACAGAAAGAAAAAGGTGAGCACGTTACAAAACAGATAGAAGGAGGTTGGCATATGTGCATAGATTACAGAAAGTTAAACAAAGCCACTAGGAAAGACCATTTCCCATTGCCTTTTATAGATCAGATGTTGGAACGTCTAGCTAGACATTCATACTTCTGTTACCCCCGACGGATATTCAGGTTTTTTTCCAAATTCCTATACACCCTGATGACCAAGAGAAAACAACCTTCACATGCCCATATGGAACTTTTGCCTATAGACGTATGCCTTTCGGACTCTGTAATGCCCCAGCAACTTTCCAGCGTTGCATGATGTCAATCTTCGCTGATTATCTTGATGGAATTATGGAAGTATTCATGGACGATTTCTCAGTCTGTGGATTTGATTTCAATAACTGTCTAGTCAACCTTAAAAAGATCTTGAAGAGACGTGTCGAAGTAAACCTGGTATTAAATTGGGAGAAATGTCACTTCATGGTCACTGAAGGTATAGTTCTAGGACATATCGTTTCTGAAAAAGGCATTGAAGTTGATAAAGCCAAGATCGAGGTGATAGAGAATCTTAAACCACCCAAAATAATTAAAGAAGTTCGAAGTTTTCTTGGACATGCTGGATTTTACCGGTGTTTCATTAAAAACTTCTCTAAGATCGCTAAACCTTTGACAGGTCTTCTGATGAAAGATGCCGAGTTCATTTTTGATGAAAAATGCAACGAAGCATTCAACCTTTTAAAACAAGCTTTAATCTCAGCACCCATTATGCAACCACCAGATTGGACAAAACCTTTTGAAATCATGTGTGATGCTAGTGATTACGCTGTAGGAGCAGTGTTAGGGCAAAGATCTGATAAGAAGTTACATGTGATTTACTACGCCAGTAGAACTCTAGATGCCGCTCAGCTAAACTATGCAACCACAGAAAAAGAACTCCTAGCCGTAGTTTTCACCATAGACAAATTTAGATCCTATTTGGTGGGAGCCAAAATAATTGTTTACACTGATCATGCCGCCATCCGATACCTTTTGAATAAAAAGGATGCTAAACCTAGATTACTCCGGTGGATACTTTTATTGCAAGAATTTGACCTTGATATCAGAGATAAGAAAGGCACCGAGAATGTAGTTGCCGGTCACCTTTCCAGGCTTGAGTTCTTAAAACCTGATGTAGTACCCATAAATGATGACTTTGCTTATGACAGGTTAATCGCTAAGCTAGATGCCATTGGAGATGTAAGTTTAGAAACCTTAGAAGATTCTGAAAAATCCTTAGCGGTAAATAATGTACCTTGGTATGCAGATTTTGTTAACTATCTTGCTGCAGATATAATACCTCCTGACCTCAGCTATCAGCAGAAAAAGAAGTTCTTCAATGACGTTAAACATTTCTATTGGGACGAACCACTCCTTTTTAAGAGAGGCACTGACGGAATCTTTCGCCGGTGTGTTCCAGAGGAAGAAGTGCACCATATCATAGAACATTGTCACTCAGCACCCTACGGAGGACACGCAAGCACATCTAAGACTCACGCTAAGATCTTACAAGCTGGTCTTTATTGGCCAACTATATGGCGTGATGTTCATACATATATAACCAAGTGTGACCCGTGTCAACGCTCCGGAAACATCTCGAGGAGAAATGAAATGCCATTAAGAAACATTCAAGAAGTAGAACTTTTTGATGTTTGGGGAATCGACTTTATGGGACCTTTTCCATCATCCTTAGGAAACAAATATATTTTAGTCGCTGTCGATTACGTGTCCAAATGGATTGAAGCTATAGCTGCACCCACAAACGACACACGAGTGGTGATTAAGATGTTCAAGCAGAATATATTCCCTAGATTCGGAGTTCCCAGGCTAGTCATAAGTGATGGAGGATCACATTTTATATCTAGGATTTTTGACAAACTGTTGAGGAAGTATGGAGTTAAACATAGAGTAGCCACACCTTACCACCCGCAAACCAGTGGGCAAGTAGAAGTATCCAATAGAGAGATCAAGCATATCTTAGAAAAAACTGTCTCGATATCCAGAAAGGATTGGTCACAGAAGCTTTCAGAAGCACTGTGGGCCTACAGGACAGCCTATAAGACTCCCATTGGAACAACCCCTTACCAACTAGTTTATGGAAAATCATGTCACTTACCCTTTGAATTGGAACACAAAGCATATTGGGCCATCAGAACCTTAAATTTTGATTACTTATCAGCTGGTGAGAAACGCATCTTAGACATACATAAGTTAGAAGAACTCCGACAATCAGCCTATGAAAATGCCATCATATATAAAGAGAGAACCAAAGCATGGCATGACAAGAAGATCGTCGAGAAAGACTTCAACATAGGTGACCCTGTTCTTCTATACAATTCAAGACTGCGACTTTTTCCAGGTAAGCTTCGATCTAGATGGACGGGCCCGTTCGAAGTTTCCAAAGTCCTAAAATCCGGGGCAGTGGAAATTAAGAATAAATCTTGCAGTCCGTTCGTTGTAAATGGACAAAGGCTTAAGCATTATGAAGGAGGTGACATTCCAGCATACTACTCCAGGTTCACATTAACAGACCCACCTATCCTCGCACCAGATACATGACTTGAGCTCGTCGAGCTAACGACGTTAAGCAAGCGCTGCATGGGAGGCAACCCATGGTTCTTTTCCTTTTCGTATTTATTTTCTTTCCGTTTATTTTGATTTATGTTTGTTTATTTGTTTGTACATATATGTCTAACTCGTTTGGTGTGTTTGATTTCAGGGCCTATTTTTTTTCCTAACCTTTTCTTTCAGGATGCCACCAGTCGATGACATGCACGTGACCTTTAGAGACGACGCCCAGAGAGAGCGTTATACGATGCTTTCACTCAGACCATATGGCTAGAGAAGCACGACATGAAGACCTGCTCTCTTCCATTCAGCAACAGATGGCGGACCAGATGAGCTTTATGCAAAAGTCGCAGCGGAGAGCGGACCAATCTTACGAGACCATCTCCCGTACTCTGCTTGCGATCACCACTGAGCAGTCCCGTCAACAGCAATATAACCATCAGCACTTTCAGCTTATGGAGGCCACTCAGGGTTCCATCTTAGGTAACCTTCGTGAGGTGAAAGCTGCTCAGACAGAATAGCAGGCTAGGATGGACCAGCGAGACCATCACCGTAGCAGATCCCGTCGTTCCGAGCGTTCAGCACAGGGCGGCGAGGGCACCAGTGGTCCTCACTAGTTTTGCCAGGTTCCTTTCTCCTTAGCTTACTTCGAAACATTGGGGACAATGTTTGATTTAAGTGTGGGAGGAGATTTTATCGTTTTTATTTCCGTCGTTTTAGTAGTTTGTTTTTTCCTTCAGTTATTTACTCTTGTTTCTGTTTTAGAAAATGCATGTGTTTGAAGAGTCATTAGTATAAGTATATTTTTTGGTTCACCTTCATTTTTTCCCACATATTTTAACCAAAAAAAAAAAAAAAAAAAAAAAAAAAAAAAAAAAATATATATATATATATATATATATATATATATAAATATTTTTTTTTTTTTTTTTAGAAAAAAAATGTTGTTCTGAAAAATTTCTGGACTTTAAGACAGGTTCGAGTTAGGATGCGGTGACTTGGGAGAACCTTCGAAACATCAGTATCGTCCTTACACCATAAACTTCGTAAATATAAGAAACACACCTGAACCCCCATGTACCATGGCCCTAATTTCATTTCAAAATCATCCTTAGTAGTTTATTTCAGCAATCAGCTCCGGCCTAAACATGTTCTAAGTAGGAGACCGACGAATATAAGTGACTGATTTGAGTGCAAGAAAAAAGCAAAAAGAAAAAAAAAATTTATCTGCACCGGCCTAAAGATGTTTAGCTTGCTCATTTCAGTTGGTTCAGAGGTATCTGGCGCTGAACTCGGTAGGGCGGATTACGATCCGATCCCCCACAACTGCACTTGAGAGGAATAAAAGGATTTTACACAGTTCCTTGTGCCAGAAATCCGGTATGAAAAGATCAGAATCACTAACAGGTCACTCTACCATGAAGCATGTGCGGAAAACGGGCTTAATGTGATTGCGCTTGAATGAAAAGGACTCAAAAGAGATGGAAAAGAAAGGCCTAAGTATTGTGGGATATAATGGGTTGATTAGTATATGAGCGAAGTTTATGTCCGTATTTGCGGATTAGTGTCATCATGATGCCCTTGGTTCACTCAGTTAGTACCAACCACTGCATCCAGACTCGGACTTAGAAGCCCTTTTCGCCCAAAAATCATCGATCGACACTGACTTTTCTATGAACTTTAAATGTTTTGCTTGAGGACAAGCAAAGGTCTAAGTGTGGGAGAATTTGATGACACTAAATTATACTGTATTTTCGACTCTGATTTCACATGCATATTAGTTTTTTTTTTTGTTTTTTTAATGCCTTGTTATTGTTATGTTTTCCTTTTTTTTCAGGTTTTTAATAAAATCGAGGTCCCAGACGAAAAAGGATGCAAAAGGAGCTAGAATTCAAGTTTGGCAGCAATTTACTCTGGTCGCTTCTCTTGTCGCGGGCGCCCCAGGGTAGGCGACGACGTGTCCCATGATCTCCACAACTCAACTGCCACGTTCCTATGATCAGCACTCACCTTTGCCGTTTTCTTCTTGTCGCGGGCGCGGTAGGCCTGTCGCGGGTGCGACAAGGCAAAAATTTGTTCCCGCCCATTTTTCAAGCCAAGGTCACTTTTGTCTTTGCACCATGCCAACTTTGCCTATAAATACTCTTAGAACTCGAATTTTAGGGTCATCCAATCTTAGTTTACTTCACCCTAGGCATAAATTTCACTCTTGTAAAGCGGTAATCTTATCACATCGAGGAGTTATTGCACTGTGTGTGATCGAGTTTGTAATCAAGTCTTGGAGTGTCTGTAATTAAGTTGGAGCACTTTGGTAGAAGTAATCCTGCCAGCATTTTCTTTTCCGTACATTGTACCATATTTAAAGACTCCGCTTTGGAGCAGGTCTTATTTTAATCGCATTTACTTTCATTTATTTCTTGCACTTGCTTTATTTTATTTATTTATTGTCTTGCCTTACTTTTCAAAACTTTACTTTTCAAAAGACTTAATTCCATACATAATAAGAATTAATATGACTGTTATAACTACCATGGCTGGCTAAGTTTTAGATAGGTAAGAATGTAAAGACCATAATCACCGTAATACGTCTATATGTTAATAGAAATACTTAAGGGCTGTTTTAATCTTTAACACAAGTTTTCTGTACTTAAAATCAATGTTGGGTAAGATCGAAAGTCGTCCAACCCTTTGTGAACTTGTTTAGTTCTCAACTGATCAAATACAGCAAAAGCGCTTTGCTCAGTCGAGTAGGGATTTTTAACACTTTAGAAAAGAGATTTTAAAACTATTTTCGGACACGTTAGTGGGATTAGAATCTGGTTCATTTTGAACCTCTTTAGTTTAGAGATTTCAGGTCAAAATACTTTTCTGTTTAGTTTAGAATTTACATTTCTTAAAAGTAAGTTTTCCATGACTCTAACGCAATGCGTGCCTTTTTATAAGTGACAATAAAGGGGTTAGTTTAGAGGGTAAACTTGGTTCTGACTACGCGAAAGCGACAGTTCCTGTTAAATTGTATTCTTTTCTTAAAATAGAAGATATTGCCCGTAAGTAGTTCTGTTGATGAATATAGAAATATTATCGATTATGAGAATTACATTCAAGCCTATTGTTTTGTCCGAATTTTATTACCTCGTCATTTACTTTTATTTATTTTCCTCTGCATTAGTAAACCCTGAATTGAACTGCCCTAGATAAGCACTGTAACAAATAGAATTCGTTAGATCGACATTTGGTCTCTGTGGATACGATAACTTTTTATATTACTCTGACGCGATTCGTACACTTGCGAATACAACGCATCAGAGATTACCAGGTGTTCGCATTGCGAACTCCTGGCGAGGGTCCAGCGAAGGTTCGCTGGTTGGTTCGCAGTGCGAAGGTGCTGGCGAAGAGAGGCAGTAAGTTCTGGGTTTGAGAATTCTGGCTCGCTAGTTTATTCGCAGTGCGAATGTAGCTAGCGATAGTGATTCGCAGTGCGAATGAAGGGTTCGCAGTGCGAACCCACGATTTCTGCTTGGGGCGGTTTAAGTCTCAGAGGCACTTAAAGTGCCATTTTTCCTCATTCGCAGTGCGAATGGATTGCTCGCAGTGCGAATACTGCAAAATTCTGCTATGTATAAATAGAATTTCACTTTTTGTTGGAGGGATCTTTTGTTCATTTTGATCCAAAATCATAGTTTTCAGTGTGTTTACCATTGGAGCTTGTATTTTCACTTGGAGAAGCTGATTTTGCATCCATTCTCGATTATTCGGCGTGGATGTTTACTCATCTCCTCTCTTTACTTGTTATCTAATCTACCATGAGAAGTGGTAGCTAAACACTCAATGTTTAGGTTAGATGTAGTTGATTCTGTTTTTATGTATTGCTTTTGATCTATTGTATATGAACAAGGTCTTTGATCAATATAGATGAAGTTGTTTTCTCTTAATGCTTTATGTTTGATTTGTTTTACTCTAGACATAGATTCCACAAATCTTGACCTAACAATTTCATCTCTTAAAAACCAAACTCTAGACATAGATTTGGGATTTGCTATTCGCATTGTGTTGATCTTAATGATCGTTGTTTAGATTGTTAGCATGAGACATCATCTAACGGTTTTAAACAACGGTACTCACGACTTTGCTTTAGACATAAACTTAGTCGGGGGGATACGCGGTTATATTGGTCGGAAACTGAGTTCATATGCTTGATTAATCGTTTATACATGGAAAGGATTAGTGAAACCTAACCTTAACATGCTTTTATAAAACCTTTTACAAAATCTTTGTGACCAAATTAATCTTTGCTACAAGTGAATGTTAAAAACAATTGAGAAACTTTTGAAACCGTTAACTTAGAATATCGAAACTATTGAAAGGCACACATCAAATATCAAACAATCCCTGTGGATACGATTAAAAACAACCCCCACTATTACTCTTCTAACAAATTGGCGCCGTTGTCGGGGATTATGTATTGATATTGCAAGCATTGCGATAGTTGAGTTATTTTAAGCTGTTACCACTTTATCTTGAGCTTGTTAATCTGTTTTGTTTAGTGTGCAGACTTAGTTTATGCGAGGGAAACTACCGGCGGACCAACTTCTTTTCGATCCCGAGATTGAGAGAACCGCTCGTAGAATCAACAGCAGGACTAGACGAAGGAGGCAGCTAGCAAGACAGAAGCGAGAACAAGAGGAAAGTACTTCTACACCACCACCTGTTCCACAAATAATTCCAGTAATGGAGACAGATCCACCACCACCACCACCACCTGCTTCTAGGCCATGTACAAATAGTCCGAGACACAATGCTCAGTTCGCTCGCCATGCACACAATGGTCGTCATGCTGAGATGAAGACCGGAATTCTCCAACTGTTATATCAAAGTCCATTTACGGGTATGGATCATGAAGATCCTTTCACCCATTTGACAAAATTCTATGAAATAGCGGGAGCGACTGGTGCACCGGAAGCAGAAGAGGAGTCTCTGTTCAAGAGACTATTCCCGCATTCACTCATTGGGAAGGCCAAGGAATGGCACCTTGATCAGTCAACTGCCATAATGACGGATTGGAATGCTTTGGAAGAGAAATTTTTGGAGAGATTTTTCCCGCACACTCGGTTTATGGAAGCAAAGACCGTCATCGCGGTATTCACACAAGGAGCAAATGAATCTCTCAACGAAGCTTGGGAGAGGTTCAAATCAATGTTACGAAAGTGCAAAGGCCATGGTTTTGATGAATTGTCACAAATTCATATATTCAGAAATGGGCTGCAACTTGTACACAAAACCTTGTTGGATGCCACCGCCGGTGGATCCTTGTTAAGTAAAACCGCAGCAGAAGCCACATCTATCATTGATAAAATGGCCTTGAACGACCATCAAGGTAGTCACAATCATGGACCTTCTCAACGAACTCCGGGAGTGTTGGAATTAGGAACAAGCGATGCTATCCTTGCGCAGAACAAATTGTTATCACAACAGGTTGAATTGTTAACTAAGCAAATGTCTAAGCTGCCGCAACAATTCAAAGAGATGCATGAATCTTCAAGTAAAAATGTGCAAGTGTTAGTGTGTGAATTATGTCGAGGTGACCATCCGACCGGTTTTTGTCCTCCCGTTGTGGAGGAAGCAAACTATGCGGGGAATCAAGGATACCAACCCCGACCTCCGTATCAACAAGCCAACCAAGGTTACCAACAAAGGCCTAACCAAGGTTATCAACAACAATGGAGACCGCAAGAAGCCGGACCATCAAACCGTTAACAATAAAAAAATTACACTCAATCTCCACAAGCTCCCGTTGGAAATACAAAGATGGAAGACACTCTTACACAATTTATGCAAATGGCTATTTCCAACCAAAAGAACACCGATGCCGCCATAAGGAATCTTGAAACGCAAGTCGGGCAATTATCAAAACAATTGGCCGACCAACAAAAAGGGCCCTTTACGGCAAATACGCTTCCGAATCCTAAGGATTGTAAAGCAATTCTCACAAGAAGTGGAAGAGAGATTGACACGGGTGTAGGTAAAAAGAGAGTGGATGATGAGGTTGTAGTTGAAAAAGAAAAAGATAGGGAAGAGATTGAAGTAGAAAAAAATGTTGAGGGTGTGTTAGTTGAAAATGAGATAGAAAAAAATAAGAAAGACAAAAGTGAGAATGAGAAAAAAATAGAGAGTGAAGAAAGAGTGAAGAGAACTAAGAAGGGAAAGGAGCCGATGAACAATATTCCGATTCAACATCTACCATATCCGCATGCTCCTACAAAGAAAGATAGTGCGCGACACTATTCTCGTTTTATGGATATCTTCAAGCAATTACAAATAAATATTCCATTTTTCGAGGATTTGGAGCAGATGCCTAAATATGCGAAATTCATGAAAGATATCCTCACGAAGAAGAAAAGGTATACATATCAGGAGACGATTATGGTGGATGTAAGCTGTAGTGTCATCATTCAACGAACTCTCCCGAGGAAAGAATATGATCCGGGACGAGTTACATTGCCGGTTACGATAGGAAACATGTATGTGGGCAATGGATTAATTGATTTGGGTTCTAGCATCAACTTGATACCATTGTCGATTGTGAAACGGCTAGGCCACATGGAATTGAGGTCCACGCAAATGACGTTGCAACTCGCCGATAAATCCACTACCCGTCCTCACGGTGTAGCGGAAGACGTGTTGGTCAAAGTGGACAAATTTTTGTTTCCAATTGATTTTGTTGTCATTGAAAGGGAGGAGGATGAGGATGCACCGCTGATTCTTGGAAGGCCTTTCATGAAAACTGCCCGTATGGCAATTGACATGGACGATGGTCTCATGAAAGTGAGAGTCCAAGATGAAAAGGTGTGTTTCAATCTTTATGATGCCATGAAGCACAAGAAAGATAAAGGTGATTGTTTTCGAATCGATGCAACGGAGAAAGCAAGTTTTGAAGTTACAAAGCAAATTCATGTCATTGATCCGTTACAAAGAGCTTTGGATGATACCTTGGAAGTATTCTCGGTTGAAGAAGAGCAAGCTCTTGAAGAGTGTTTGTTAGAGCTTGAAGCTTTGGAAGAATTGCAACCTTGGGATTATGAAGAGGAAATTCTAAAAAAAGTGGTTAATGATGAGCCTTCCAACCTTGAAGTATGCTTTTCTCGATGACGGTGGTAATAAACCGGTGATCATAAGCAGTGTTTTATCTGAAGTGGAGGAAAGCCGCTTAATTCAAGTGTTGAGAAAAAATCAGGGTGCAATGGGATGGACATTGTCCGATCTCAAAGGCATAAGCCCTTCGTATTGCATGCATAGGATATTCATGGAGGAAGACTTTAAACCGGTTGCTCAACCTCAATGCCGCTTAAATCCTATTATGAAAGAAGTGGTTAGGAAGGAAGTGGTGAAAATGATAGATGCCGGAATGATTTATCCTATTTCTGACAGCCCGTGGGTTAGTCCGGTGCATGTGGTACCGAAAAAAGGCGGATTAACGGTGGTCCGAAACGAGAAAAATGAGCTCATTCCAACAAAAACCGTTACCGGGTGGAGAATGTGCATCGACTACTGTAGGTTGAACAAAGCAACGAGAAAATATCATTTTCCTCTACCATTTATGGATCAAATGCTCGAAAGGCTTTCTGGTCAACAATTTTACTGTTTTTTGGATGGATATTCGGGTTACAACCAAATTATTGTGAACCCGGATGATCATGAAAAAACAGCTTTTACATGTCCGTTTGGAATCTTCGCTTATAGGAGGATGCCGTTTGGATTATGTAATGCACCGGCGACTTTTCAACGGTGTATGCAAGCTATCTTCTCGGATTTGATCGAAAAGACAATTGAGGTCTTTACGGATGATTTCTCCGTTTTTGGGCAATCGTTTGATTTGTGCTTGAAAAATTTGGATACGGTGTTGGAACAGTGTGTGGAAACTAATTTGGTGCTTAATTGGGAAAAATGCAACTTCATGGTGAACGAGGGAATTGTGCTCGGTCACAAAGTGTCTGCAAAAGGCCTTGAAGTTGATAAAGCCAAAGTGGATGTTATCGAGAAATTACCACCGCCGATGAATGTCAAAGGTATAAGGAGCTTTCTTGGACACGCCGGGTTCTACCGGAGATTTATCAAGGACTTCGCCAAGGTCGCAAAGCCATTGAGCAACTTGCTCGTCCAAGGTAAGATTTTTGACTTTGACGAGTCTTGTCTTTTTGCTTTTAATTCTTTGAAAAAGAGTTTAACAACCTCACCGATAATCGTTGCACCTAACTGGAAATTAGATTTTGAATTAATGTGCGATGCAAGCGATTATGCGGTTGGGGCTGTTTTGGGTCAGAGGAAAATGAAAGTTTTCCACGCTATACATTATGCGAGCAAAGTTTTAAACGAGGCTCAGATTAACTACGCAACAACTGAAAAAGAGTTGCTTGCCATAGTGTATGCGTTGGAGAAATTCCGTGCCTATTTGATTGGTTCACGTGTCATCGTTTACACGGACCATTCGGCTATAAGGTATCTGCTCACCAAGCCTGATTCAAAACAGAGGCTGATTCGGTGGATCCTTTTGTTACAGGAATTTGATCTTGAAATTCGTGACAAGAGGGGTTTCGAGAATTTGGTGGCGGATCACTTATCCCTCCTGGTCAACGTTGACGTGACCAAAAATGAATTTGAGGTAAAAGAGGAGTTCCCAGATGAAAAACTGTTTAGAGTGCAAGTTAGACCGTGGTTCGCCGACATGGCTAACCACAAAGCCACCGGATTGATACCGGACGGTCTAACGCACCACCAAAAATGGAAATTTTTGTCTGATGCCAAGTCATTTGTATGGGATGAACCCCATTTATTTAAACTTGGTGTCGACAACCTCCTCAGAAGGTGTGTGTCAGTGGAGGAAGCCACTAATATTCTGTGGCATTGTCATAACTCTCCTTACGGAGGTCACTTCAATGGGTTAAGAACGGCCACTAAAGTCCTTCAATCGGGCTTTTATTGGCCGTCCTTATTCAAAGATGTGCATGCGCATGCCTTTAGTTATGACAAGTGCCAGAGAAGTGGAGGTATTTCACGGCGGCAAGAAATGCCATTACAAAATATGTTAGAAATCGAAGTTTTTTACTGTTGGGGGATCGACTTTGTCGGTCCATTCCCATCTTCATTTTCTAATGAATATATTTTGGTCGCTGTGGATTACGTTTCCAAGTGGGTTGAGGCGATAGCATGTGCTAAAGCCGACGGAAAAACAGTGGCGAAGTTTTTGAAAAGAAATATTTTTGCGCGTTTTGGTACACCTTGAGTGTTAATAAGTGACGGAGGATCTCACTTCTGTAACACTCAGCTTGACAAAGCTTTGGAGCAGTATGGTGTGAAGCACAAGGTTGCTACACCATATCATCCGCAAGCTAATGGTCAAGCGGAGGTATCCAATCGTGAGATAAAACGTATTTTAGAGAAAACTGTTTCGGCCTCGAGAAAGGATTGGGCAAACAAACTGGATGATGCGTTGTGGGCTTATCGGACCGCTTTCAAGGCTCCGATTGGTCTCACACCGTTTAAAATGGTTTATGGTAAGAATTGTCACTTGCCGGTAGAGTTGGAGCACAAGGCGTTTTGGGCCTTAAAATTTTTGAATTTTGATCCAACTCTAAGCGGCGAAAAAAGAAAAGTGCAATTATACGAGTTGGATGAATTGCGCCTTCAGGCGTACGATTCCAATAAATTGTATAAGGAGCGTGTAAAGTCTTACCATGACAGAAAAATTGTCATCAAACAGTTTGAGGTCGGACAGCTGGTCTTATTGTTCAATTCTCGGTTAAAATTGTTTCCCAGAAAATTAAGATCTAAATGGTCCGATCCGTTACGGATTGTGGAAATCAAGCCCTATGGAGCAATCGTAATTGAGGACACAACATCAAAGGAAAATTGGACAGTTAACGGCCAGAGATTAAAAGTGTTTCTTGGAGGAGGTTTCGAGCAGAATCCCGCAATTGTGCCTTTCCGCGATCCGTGAGGTCGCGATGGACCGTCGAGCTTAGCCGACGTTAAACAAGCGCTTGTTGGGAGGCACCCTAACATTGTAAGTATTTTTGCTTTAATTTGTTATTTTTAGTCATTTTAACATTTTGGACATTTGGAAGTGTGGCAGCAAGACAGACCTGTAATTTTGAAAAAAAAACTGTCTTGTTCGCTGGCTCATTCGCACTGCGAATCTGGGGCGAGCATTCGCCAGCCATTTGCACTGCGAAGCTGGGGCGAGCATTCGCTGGCCATTCGCACTGCGAACGTCAGCGAACCTGCCTTGGTGGTTTTGCTGCCACATCAGTAAAAATGAGGGTTTTTATGGGTGGGCCTGCACGTAGGCACAAGACCCATGTGTTAGTGCTGATTGACTTGGGGGGGACCAAACCCTAGTCTTTCACTTTCACTTTCAACCATAAACAAAAAAAAAAAGAGAAAAAAATCCCTCTCAAATTCTCTTTCCCTCTCACGTGCAACTTGCTGTCTATTTCCCTCAAGTCTTTTTATTCAACTGCCATTTCCAACAAGGTTTGATTTTCTTTTCTCTATTCTTTCTGATTAAATTATAACTTTGTTGGTGAATTATGCATGTGAAATTCATAGAAAATTTGGGTTAGAAGTCTGTTTTAGGTTTTTCAGTGCATGTCAACGTTTCTGGTTATTTTAGGTTTTAGGTGACATGTAGAAGCATGATATGTGTGAAATCTGGGTCTGCATAATATTTTTCAAATTTTTCGTGCATTCGCTGGCTTGTTCGCACTGCGAACCTGGGGCGAGCGTTCGCCAGGCTTCGCAGTGCGAGTGATCTAGCGAGTAGCCCAGATTTTTGTTTTTCTGATAGTTCATTCTGATGCATGTCTGTCCTTAATTCTAATGATCTGTCTTGGTGTTTTTGTGTGGATTTGTTTGTCATTTATGCAGATGGGTCCTAAAACCATGATGAGGAAAAGAAAAGCATCCACATCAAGACAAGCACCGGTCCGCTTTGATGAGACTCGGTTCAGAGGAATTAGACAAGCTCAGAGGTACGAGGTGTTAGAAGCAAGGACCATCCTTGCGGAGAGGAGGTTTGTTCTGAATGAGCAGGGAAGTTATCGTGCCATTGCTGCCCTGTTAACTGCAAAAAAATGGGATACACTGATAACTCCTGTTGATTCATACAATTTAGAAATGGTTCGTCAGTTTTACGCCAACGCCCTTCCTGATGAGGGCGATCTGTTTACTTAGACTACGTTTGTTGGTGGGAAAACGGTAATGTTTGACAGAAGAACTATTAACAGAGTTCTTGGAGACCCCCTTCCACTGCGTGCTAGCGAAGAGGATGAGTATCATGAGACACTGAGTAATTATTGTGATATTGCCACAATGACTCGTGATCTCCTGCGCCCAGGTAAAAATGTAAAGTTTAATCATTCAGGAGTGGCTATTCGATATCACCGTGAGGATATGGTGCCTTTGGCTCAACTTGTTTTACTTTTGGTTATGACCAACATTACGCCAAAGTCACATTCCTCCACAGTTCCGATTCGTTTGGCTCACCTTGTCCACAGTATCCTTACTAATGTGGAAATTGACGTCGCAAGGATCATTGCTGATGAAATAAGGGCCATCGTTGAGAGTGGTTTAGGTGGGAATGCTTTGAGGAAGAATGCCCCTCTTGCTTTCCCTTGTTTGATTATGACCTTATGTGTTGATGCTGGAGTGACTTTGCCTTCGCGTCGTCAAGTTACTGTGCCGTCAACTATCGATGATCAATATGTCGACAAATTCTGCAAACCGAAGGGTGTTAGAGCTGAATCTTCTGGGGCTGGTACTGGTGCTGAGGCCGGTACAAGCCAGGGTGCTGCTTATGGATCTCACAGCTTCTATCCATATCAGTAGGAGATCTGCCAATATAATTGGGATTGGATGGCTGCCCAACAGCGTGCCATGACTGATATTCATGATTCTTTGCAGGTTCTCCAATTGCAGATCCGTGACCCTTCTACGCAGCACACTATGATGTCGAGGGAGCAGTTCCTCGCGCATGCTGGATGGCCTGAGGCCATGCCTATTTTCAGTTGGGGAGAGGATGATGTTGAGCCTGCTCCTGATGATGCTGAGGAGGGGGGAGATGGCGGTGATATTGTGATTTCTGATGATGATGATGATGGGCAGAGGACGGATGTACTAGGGACTGAGCCTGAGGATGAGCAGGGTACTGATGTTCTCGAGACTGAGTCTGAGGAGGACTGATTTTTTGGATCTTAGACTTGTACACTTCCTTTGGTCATCAAAGTGAAGTTTCTTGTATTTTGTTTTTTTTTTCCAGCTTTTACTAGTCTAATATTGATGTACTCGTACTCGTGTGGTACTTTTTGGATTATGTAGGTGTTTTATACACCAGACACTTTATGATTATTATTAGTAATGATTATGGTTTGCAGTAAAATTTTTTGTTTCGCTTTACTAATAAATTGTTGGTTTTTAATTATAGTATTAAGTGTTGAGTTCTTCAGTTTACGAATGCTCAACACTTAAGTGTGTTTCTTGATTTTAAAGGTTGATTCCTCCAAGATGTGAGGGCTATGATAGTACCGTAAGCATTGTGTTGCGACAAGGTACATTGTTACTTAGCTCGAGAATTTTGTATGTTTTAGGACTTTGTGTCTTGGTGCAATTGAAAATGTTGTTTCGTGTTACAACTTCCTTTGAATGCATGTGTCATTTTAGGATCAAAAACCATTAAAGTGAGTAGCCTCCAAAGTATTACTATATGCTAAGGATTGTGATGAATGTTGTCTTTACTTTTAATTCATGTCTTATCTTGTGACCATGTGATTTTGTGGAAGTATGAGAAGTGATCAAGGCACTTGTTTGAATTTGAGCACAACTATATCCATATAGTAATTCACCCGTGAGGAGAGAGCATTTGGTAGCCCCTTTGAGCCTAAACAGTTTAGAACTCAATTGAATGATGAACTTGTTTTATGTACATAATTTGCAAGTTTGGTTCATCATTGAATTTGGTGAGTTTCTAACATTTTCTTCTTTAACCTTTGAAAATTGTATACTTCGGTTTCCTTGCCTTAAAAAGCAAGGAGCATTCACTTTAGGTTGAGTTGAAAATGAGTTGGGGAGAATAAAAAAAAAGAGGAAGGGTGTGTTACTCCAAATTTTGAAAAAAAAATTGTTTCAAGCAAGCATGTAAAGAAAATAGTGTGAATATGTTGTTACAAATACGAAAATGCTTGCTTGGATGAAAAAAAAAAAAGAGATTCAATGATTATGCGGTAGTTTGTGAAGGTGTGATGAAAAATTGGTGAAATGAAGTTGAGATGTGTGAATATGTTGATTAGTGAATGCTCTTTTGCATCGGCAATTTCGTTTCAATGACCATTAGAAATGACCCTTTTTTGTTGACCTGGCCAAGCTACATCCTTGAAGTCCTTTGTGATCTTTTACTTCCTTGATTTCTGTATGATCATTGAGATATGGTATGAATTGCTTAGTATTGCATCATTTGTCATTTGAGTGTAATTGTCCCGTGCTTGTATGCACGTTTATCTTCAATCCTTTTTCGAAGAGGAGTGTAGAATGGCATGTATGTGATGAGTTAGTTGTCTCTTGAAACATTATTTGAAGTTGTTTAAGAGTCAAGTTCTTTTACATTGTAGGTTCTTGAGTTGTGTATCTGTTGCGCTGTTGTGATCGTTGTTTAGTTGAGCTGTTTTTCACGTCTTGGATGAATTGCGTGCTTGAGCAAATCCTCGTGAGAGGCATACTTTGCTTGAGGACAAACAAAGAGTTAGTTGGGGAGAGTTTGTTAGATGTCAAACATGTTATATATTTGTATGAAATACTTGGCATTTTTCATTTCTTTCTAACGGTAAATTGTAGATTTAAGCGGTAAATTGTGTTGTAACGCTTACAATGGAATATATGTGTGGAGCTTGTAATTTGTGTGTTAATGTGTAGGTATACGCATGAAAGGAGAAAAATTGAGAACACATGGAACCAATGCAAGTTTCCACTGAGTTTTTAGCTGCAACAGGGTGTTCGCAGTGCGAACAATCTGGCGAAGGCCCAGTGAAGGTTCGCACTGCGAAGGGCCAGCGAAGGCGCCAGCGAGCAGAGGCAGAGAGTTCCAACTTTGAGATTACCATGTGTTCGCACTGCGAACTCCTGGTGAGGGTCCAGCGAAGGTTCGCTGGTTGGTTCGCAGTGCGAAGGTGCTGGCGAAGAGAGGCAGTAAGTTCTGGGTTTGAGAATTCTGGCTCGCTAGTTTATTCGCAGTGCGAATGTAGCTAGCGAGTGATTCGCAGTGCGAATGAAGGGTTCGCAGTGCGAACCCACGATTTCTGCTTGGGGCGGTTTAAGTCTCAGAGGCACTTAAAGTGCCATTTTTCCTCATTCGCAGTGCGAATACTGCATAATTCTGCTATGTATAAATAGAATTTCACTTTTTGTTGGAGGGATCTTTTGTTCATTTTGATCCAAAATCATAGTTTTCAGTCTGTTTACCATTGGAGCTTGTATTTTCACTTGGAGAAGCTGATTTTGCATCCATTCTCGATTATTTGGCGTGGATGTTTACTCATCTCCTCTCTTTACTTGTTATCTAATCTACCATGAGAAGTGGTAGCTAAACACTCAATGTTGAGGTTAGATGTAGTTGATTCTGTTTTTATGTATTGCTTTTGATCTATTGTATATGAACAAGGTCTTTGATCAATATAGATGAAGTTGTTTTCTCTTAATGCTTTATGTTTGATTTGTTTTACTCTAGACATAGATTCCAAAAATCTTGACCTAACAATTTCATCTCTTAAAAACCAAACTCTAGACATAGATTTGGGATTTTCTATTCGCATTGTGTTGATCTTAATGATCGTTGTTTAGATTGTTAGCATGAGACATCATCTAACGGTTTAAACAACGGTACTCACGACTTCGCTTTAGACATAAACTTAGTCGGGAGGATACGCAGTTATATTGGTCGGAAACTGAGTTCATATGCTTGATTAATCGTTTATACATGGAAAGGATTAGCGAAACCTAACCTTAACATGCTTTTATAAAAACTTTTACAAAATCTTTGTGACCAAATTAATCTTTGCTACAAGTGAATGTTAAAAATAATTGAGAAACTTTTGAAACCGTTAACTTAGAATATCGAAACTATTGAAAGGCACGCATCAAATATCAAACAATCCCTGTGGATACGATTAAAAACAACCCCCACTATTACTCTTCTAACAATAACCAACCCCCGAACCTTAGATCTCCCCCCTTTAGGTTTTCTTCGATCTTGAACCTTTCCTTTGGATAAATCAAAGTCGGTTGTAAAAGAAATATGATGCAAGTTAATTAATAGCTTGTTATCCGATTTTCACCGCAACAGAAATGGCGACTTCACTGGGGATATAATTTTTTTTGAGGGTTAAGCCCACCTTGTTTCATTTATGTTATTTATGATTGCTTGCTATACTTGTACATATATCTGTATATATCTGTATACCTGTTTTGTTTGGGTTCTTCTGTGTGCAGGGTGCTACTATTGAGTGGTGAGATAAGTCCTAACCCGGACTTGAGTGCACTTATGATAGGATAGTGGATATAGTCAAGGAGACTTTGAGGGAGTCAAATCCCAAAAGAGTTGACTTGAGATTCCATACTCAGTTGAGGCCCTCTCGGAGTTGGTATATGTTGAACGAGCAATCATGAAGGCGTTGCCACTTCGACCTTGGTGCCAGGGATACTGATGAACTTTAGTTACCCTTACCCCCACTTGGCCTTTTAGGATGTAGTGTGGTGACCATGAGGGAGTCTATTTTTGAAATGGTTGTCACGCGATACTACACTCAGACGAGATTCTCTTGAGAATATTATTGATTACCAAGTTAATTGGGAAGTCGATAATATCCAAAAGATGGATTGTCGACTCTGGGAACCTTTTTAGAACCCTGTTCTGCGGATAAAAACCCATAGTACATACCTTCTGGGATGGGTAGACCATGGCCCCATGCCCGTGATCTTCAAACCTAGGCCCTCTCTTGTTTGTGTGTGCATATATGTGAATATCTGTATATGTGTGTTTGTGCATACGTTCATCCATGCATGAGACCCCTAAATCTAGGGCTTGTGTGCTGTTGTGTGTACATATATCTATGTTTTTGTGTGCCCGTGTTTTGTACATTGCATACATCTCATCGTATCTATTGATGGTTTCAAGGAACTCAGACGTTCTTTTCTTTGCAAAGATCCTTAGAGATCACGGATTTTTAAAACAAAACTCTTCAGTTATCCAAAATGTTTGCAGCTCGCCTTTGAGTTCCTTGAAACCATTTGACTTGCATTAGCATTACATTGCATTTGCATTTCTCAGCCTCGAGTTTCATCCGTCCTTTATCTGTAACCCAGTTGACTTCCCGAAACCATCATTGGACTTGAAGTAGCTTTTGAAGGAGCATGAACTCAGAAGAGCAGAACCAGTTTGTGACCAGAGAGGAATTTCACTCCATTGCCAGTACAATATAGTCAGTTCCTACCAGATTTAATCAAAAGTAGACTGATAGTGCCAGAGGAGATGGATCCAGTATCTTTTCCAGACTCGTCCGTTGTGACCACCATGCTGGGGCACAAGAGGCATTCAACTGAAGACTGTAAGGTGCTCAGGAGCAAGGTTCAGACACTGATTGACTCCGAGATGATCTCATTCACACCTCGAGGCATCCGAATCAACAATCCTTCACCTAATCAAATAGGTTCATCAGACTCTGAGATGGAAGAAATTTCCGAGAGTATATGTGAAGACGATTCTCAGATGGATTTCGACAATCAACTCTGAAGACAGATATCTCAACTTGGCAAATCAAGAAAGGAAAGCCCAGTTCCCTGAAGCTGACAATCTTTTGGTTATTTCAACATTTTTGTTGTAGTTTTCTTTGCATGTTTGAATTATTTTCGCTTATAAGCATCGTTGTACTTTCAAATTGGCAAGATTAATAAAATGTTTGTGCATCTTTTGATTAAGTCCATTCATTTCACTCATTTACTTTTGTGTTCATAAAAACAAAAAAAACAGACAAATTTTTTCCCATATCAATTCTTTGTTCAAGCAAAGATTGGGGAGGATGACGAAAACATTACATCCCTAATAGCTGTGGTATGCTTTCGATTAAACCTTTCCGAGGATGTAAGGCATTGTTTTAATTCCCAAACACTAGAGAAATAAGGAAGATAATCCCTCGTTAACCCTTCGAGCCTAGAAGTAGGAGTTTCTTTCTATACAAAAAACCCTTAAATCTCAACCTTGGGGTGGGTAGTTCTCAGTTTTACTTGGTTATGCATTCTAATGCAAGCGCTTCATGCAAGACACCAGTCAGCACTCTCAAATCAAGTGAATAAACGTTGTACAAGTTGTTCCCGAAGCGACAAATATGGAAGGATCGTCAAGAAATCCTTAATCGAAGAATAAGCCGAGTCCCTTTCAAGGCAAAAGCCAAGAAAGATGGGAAGCCCAAAACTTCGCCTTATACAAGAAGGTTCGTAGAACAATCGAGAAAAGAAAAAGATCTCATAACCTCAATCAAGCAAAGAGGAGGTCTCATAAAGACAAAGAATAGGTCCCATAACCTCAAACAAAGACAAGAAGAGGTCTCAAAACCTCAACCAAAGATAAGAGGTCTCAAAACCTCAGTGAAGATAAGAAGAGGTCTCAAAACCTCAGCAACAAAGGATAATCAAATGTTGTAAGAGAGTAATGACTACCAAGGTGTCTAAATCATCATCAACTATTATCAGTCCAATTTCTAGCCTATGAGAATCTGAATGTATAACATGAGTTAACTGAGTGTAGGATTGGAGTTCATCACGAAGATGGGGTGGGCACAAATAAACTTTGACCCTTTATCCTTTGTTTCATAAACCGTGAACCAAGCCACGTTACAACCCTTAAAAGACCTAATTGAGGTAAGGTTATTTTGAAAGCATACTACGGCAAGGTTGATTAACCTGACTCCTAATGATCTTTGCTATTGGCGTGTGTTGATTACTTCATATGTCATTCCTTAAATGACTAGATCCATTTTGTTTTTGATTTAATCACTCCACTGTGTGTGTTTCATCAATAAAACTTTTATTTCAAAAGTTTGCATGAATTTTGCATTGAAATTGCTAATTTTAAATGAACAATACTTGTTTGCAAACAATTCAATATCAAAGGAATCCCGACAAATGCAGCCAGCTAGGGAATTCGATTTGATAAAGGATGCTCAGTCAAGGGGCAACCAAGCGGAAGGATTTGCCAATCCACCATTCCAAGAGCTATCGAATCAGCGCCATAATTCTTCAAGTTCAGAATATTGTGGCAAGTTTTCTCCAGGTCATCTTATGACAAGTGTGAACTCCAGTGCCCCATCAGCAGGGGCAGATTTGTTTCTCTAGTGGTTTCTACCGCAGTCTAAAGGACTTGATATTTCAAATACAGTTGAACTGGGGCAATTATGTCCAGGTTCATTTCTTTTCAAAAGTTTGAAGACATTGAAGCATTTCGTATGCCAATTCTTCTGTAAAATCCTTTTGATGACTTATCCTCATAGATCAGTTAATCAGAAGTAATCAGGTCGAGATTCGACAAATCTCCAAAGGGCCAATCAGTCTGGGGCATCTCTTTCACAGATCAGCCAGTCTGAAGAACAAGTTCAAAGACTTTATCGTGCGAACGCTGTTAATCTGGGGCAGTTACGCCGAGATTCACGAATCTAAGAGTTTGAAGATATTGAGGCATTTCGTATGTCGATTCTTCTATAAAATCCTCTTGGTATTTTCTCCCAACATACCATGTAATCTGGGACAGAGAAGATTTGAAGATTACCTGTTGCAAGAGTCGTTGTTCATTATGGTGATCATCGTACAAGTCAGGACGCAGAACTTCCCTGTTCTTGTGATATCCTTTGCCAGCTTCCCAGTTAATTGTTACTTCAGCGAGCTCGGCCAATCTTCATGGATTTCTCTCCAGTAAAGAAGTCAAGCGCATGATGGCAATCCTAGTGAAGTCATCATGCTATACCTCAAGTGGAGTACTCTTTCCCCAGAGAAGGTCATAACCTTGAAGTAGAGCTGCTTCATCTGCAAGTTCATCCCCAGCAATGGTCCAATCTGATGAGTTTGGCTGGGTATCCTTGTCGAGACGTTTATTTCATCTCCAGTCTCGCTTCTCGTCTGTTTTGTCAGCATAAGCATAAGCATGGCATTAGCATAGCATCTTAGCATTTTGCTTTCTCTTTCTGGTGTTTACCTGTTTTGTTCACTTTGGCATTTATCTCCCCAAGTGACTGGGTGTGTCTATTCTCTCCAATAGAGTTGTCAGCCCTAGGCATAAAGTGCCCATCCATTCTTGAAATCCCCACAGAGTTATATCCTCGTGGATGATGGTTGTTTCAGTTATCTTTTCCACATTTAAGATAAATCCCCATTTGAGTTCATTCCTCAATTGGAGTCTAGTTTGGCCGTTTCTTTCTAGCTTGTTCCTAGATTGAACTTTGGTCCCTGACAGGTGTGGTTTCTGAACCCACTTTCGAAAGTGCATTTATTTTGCACCGTTGTCTCGCAGGAAGATTCTTTTTCAAATCCCCATTGAGGACAAACTTATTTCTCCAGCAGTGTTGTAATATCAACATCTCGTTGGAATCTATACCCAACTACAAGTGGCAATCACCTTGAGAAGCTTGTTTTGCTATCATTACCTCTACAACGATAAGTGGAAATCTCTCTCCTGAGAAGCTTATCCGTCTTTGGTTTTATCCACACTTCCCCAGTTACCATGGTGTTACAATCAGTCATTTTCCATCAAACCGTTTGACGTGATCCCTATTTAAGGTGTTTCTTCCCGTCAATCTATTTGATAAGGTGTTCAAAAGTCCAACGTATAATGGTACGCAGAGTTTGTCTCTATCCTTTGTGGCTTTTCTTGAAGATCTTGTTTGAACTCTTCATTATAAGAAAATTCCAGGAAATCTGTTGTTGGATGCTTATCCTTTTGTTTCACACTGATCCCCAAGTGGAGATCATGTCTTCTTTCTGTTTTCATACACTTTGACAATGTGAACCTTTATTTCACCGGTAAAGTGAAGACATTTCTGGTTTATCTCCAAAATCTTTGTCTAAGCTAGGCTTACGTCCGTCTTTACCCTCGTATGCCAGATTTTAACTCTTTGTTCAGTATTCCCCAGAAAGTCTAACCTGCAACCCTAGTACTGACCTATATGGTATTTAATCACCTCATTTGGATACCTAAAGTCCAGTCATCACTGGCATCTTTTCTTTTTCAGGTCTCATAAGAACCTAAAGTCCAGTCATCACTGGCATCTTTTCTTTTTTTAGGTCTCATAAGAACCTAAAGTCCAGTCATCACTGGCACCTTTTCTTTTTTAGGTCTCATAAGAACCTAAAGTCCAGTCATCACTGGCACCTTTTCTTTTTCAGGTCTCATTTGAACCTAAAGTCCAATCATCATTGGCACCGTTCTTGTTTGAATCGAGTCAAACCTGAACCTAAACTTCGAGTTATCGTGAGCTCGTTGTTTATCCTTTGTTTGCTTCAGATTATCGTGAGTCTGTTGTCAAAACCATCTTTGTTTGAATCGAGTCAAACATTGTTAGCTTCAGATTATCGTGAGTCTGTTGTCTAAAACCGTTCTTGTTTGAATCGAGTCAAACCTGAACCTGAACCTCGAGTTATCGTGAGCTCGTTGTTCATCTTTTTTATTTCAGTTTATATCTGTTCTTGTTTGAATCGAGTCAAACCTGAACCTGAACCTCGAGTTATTGTGAGCTCGTTGTTCACTCTTTTATTTCGTTTAAAACCGTTCTTGTTTGAATCGAGTCAAACCTGAACCAAAACTTCGAGTTATCGTGAGCTCGTTGTTTATTCTTTGTTAACTTCAGATTATCGTGAGTCTGTTGTTTAAAACCGTTCTTGCTTGAATCGAGTCAAACCTGAACCTAAACCTCGAGTTATCGTGAGCTCGTTGTTTATCCTTTGTTTACTTCAAATTATCGTGAGTCTGTTGTTTAAAACCGTTCTTGTTTGAATCGAGTCAAACCTAAACCTAAACCTCGAGTTATCGTGAGCTCGTTGTTTATCCTTTGTTTACTTCAGATTATTGTGAGTCTGTTGTTTAAAACAGTTCTTGTTTGAATCGAGTCAAACCTGAACCTAAACTTTGAGTTATCGTGAACCCGTTGTTTGAACCCTTTTCAAAATCCAGCTCATACTGGTATTCTTCATAATCATATTGTTATCTCAACCAATTCAACTTGTTATCTTATCCAAATCAAATCAATATCTCTTGACATATCGCTTCTGAGTCCAATCCTTGTTGGCACTTTAATCTGGTTCCCAGCAGAAGTTCAGTCACTATCAACATCCCTTTGAAAGTCCATGTGGTTGATCATCATTTGGCACACACAGAGTTTTTCTCTGTCTTTTCTGGTTTTTCTTGAAGATCCCGTTTGAACTCTTCAGTATAAGAAATCCCCAGAAATCTCTTATAGGATGTCTATCCTTTATTTTAAACTGATCCCCAGTGGAGATCGTGTCTTCTTTCTGGTTTCATGCCCAGTAAGAATGTATTTCATTTCCCTAGTGTCGTCCGGTCACATATGAACCTGTCGTCCATCTCCCTGGATCTTTCCCCAGTGGAGGATGCCTTTCTGGCTCCTATCTCCAGTAAGGATCTGCAGGGTTTCCCCTCAGTTTATTTTCTATCCCCAGTGAGTCTCTTTTGTTGGTTAGCCTGTATCCCCAGTGAGTTTTCCTTGTGGATACTAACCTCCATCCTTCCCCAGTGAAGGTCACCTGTGGTTGTTTACTCTTCACCTTTAGTGTCTGGTCTGTCTGCATTTTTGCACTATCATGCCATCATATCATCATACTATAGTTTGTGGCATGCCAACATTTGCATGTTTGTTTCTCGTCCTTAGCATTTGCATTCCATCTAAGGGCAAAATTTTCGGTTTGCGATATTTAAATACCTTTTCACCTTGATGCCCCGAGGATTTCCACTCCTCGTGCCATCCGGTAAAGCTATTTAAATAGGGGCAACTGTTGTACCCCAAATTTTACCCTTAGATCCATTGATCTTTTTCATATCATTTTAGATCAGCCATTTTTGCATTTTCTTAGTTAAATATTTCGTGGATCATTAATCATGCATTTTTAGTCATTTTATCATTCCATTTTAGAATTTGTCTTATTTTAAGATCAATTTAGATTTGGTTGAGTTCAACTTCTCAATTTAGTTTAGTTTTAATTTTAGTATAATTATTTTTAATGAAGTTTATACTTTAGTTAAGTTCATGTTTTAATCTAATTCAATTAGTTTAATTTTTATTTATCCATATTAATTTCTATTTCTATTTTAGTCTGGTTTAATTTTGCATTTAGTTTAGTTTATATATTTTTAGTTCAATTTTAATTTTTAATTTAGTTTTTTTTAGTTTAGTAAGTTGGTTAATTTTAATTCAACTTTTTTATAACTTTAATTCAACTAGATTAATTTCAGTAATATGACTTAGTTTGATTAATTTGGGCTTAATTTCCATTAACAAACACCATGTTTGACTTTTCAACACTACATGCCAAACTCCCAAACCAGCCTTTCACGTACAACAGCTCCATGCCACACCAGACAAATTCTGCTACCAAGCTTCATCCCAAACCTGCTACTACTCTGCGAGACAACAACTACACAGCTTGCCAAAGCCTGCCCCCACCAACCAAAATTGGTCAAATCTGCAAGTGAAAATGACGGATCAAACAACTGGACAATTTACTTGTACCTTGAAACTTAATAAAGAAGCTTTCAATAGGATTTAAAAGAAAGGACGGATACCATTACGAGGGGGGAGGCAGAACGTTCTTCAGAGCAAGACAAATCCTTCAACCACAACTCTCTCCCTAAATAATCCAAACCCAGCCACCTTGTTTTGGGGCCGATGACCAAACCATTTCCGTCACCCTCAGCAACCTTCAACCTCCCTCACTCATTAACAAAACCACAAATCTCCAACCTTGTCTTCGAAAACCCGTTACCCTTTCTCAACCAACAACATCCAACTGTAGCTCAATCTCCCTCAATCCTTCCACCTACCTCCTTCCACGAACCAAACAGTTCAGCCTTGTCTCCTCCTTCGCTCATCCCTCAGTGAACAATCTTTAATCCGCCCTTAACCATCCTTCTTCTCACCACGTCACCGTCAACAACCATCCACAAATCAACCACCAAAACCAAAATCAAACTCATAAAACCAGAAATCAAACAGAAACGGAAGTGAGATAAAGAGAAGCGAAACCATAAATAAAACTCAAACCATCAAACCGGAAAGCGAACCTGAGAGAGTGAGCGATGTTGAACGAAACGAGCGAGGGTTGAGCGGGAGAAAAGAGAGATTCGTGCGAAAAGAGGTCGGATTATAACGCACCCTGTTTTGCCATCTCTTTGTTTTTTATCTTGGTTGTTGATGTTGCTTTGACTTTCTGATGTGGGTTTTTGAAACAAAGTTGCATTGTGCCTGTTTTCCAAATTTTAGGTTTCACTTCCCAGCCGTGTTGTTTTTGTTTTCAATTCCTCATTGATGAGGATCCACCGTGGCTTCTGGTTTTCAATCAAGTTTCATTATCACTTTTTAAGTTTTTTTTATTGCTGAGCTGTGATACATGGGCCTGGGTGAGTCCGTTTTATCGGCACCCCTTGTTTTTTCCTCGAACTTCTGGCAGTCATGAGTTGGAATGGGTGATGGGCTTAAAGCCCACATGATCCCACATTTTTGCCATTTTTACAAACCCTTTTTTTTTAATTCCTGCAGTTTCTGTTTGTTAAATTAGTTTAGCTTGTGTGCGTTTTGAAACCAATATTAGTTATTTAATTTTTAGATTTTTGAATCTTAATTTTAATTAAGTTTTAGATTAAATTTTGAATTAAGTTTTAGATTAAATTTCGAATTTTAGTTAACTCTCTATTTAACTTTTAACCTTAACTTTTGTTTGAAGCTTGGTTAATATTGTCCTTAACTCTTTGATTAGAATTTTGTTTATGTTTCATTTTCTTTTTTATGGCCTATGATATAGAAAAATCATGATTTTTGTTGAGTTATTTGAATCAATAAAATCGTGATGAATATGAGGCCCATTTCTTTATTTTTGTTGGTCCATGAGAGTTTAATTAAAAGATTATCGGTTTTACCGATTTAAAATCTTGATTTAGACTAGACCGACTTTATGTTTTATTTCGATCTCAGTTTTATTTTTGTTGGTCAATGAAAATCTAATCTAGAGGTTTTTGATTTATCGATCTAAATCCTTAGTTAGATGAGACCAACTTTATTTCCGCTTTGAGCCCATTCTTCTTTATTTTTGGGCCGATGATATCACAAAAATCATGACTTAGTCGATTTATTCAAATTACTAAAAGTCTTGATAAATATGAGGCCGTTTCATTTTATTTTTTAGCTCGTTGGTCAATGAAAGTCAAACATCAAGATTATCATTTTTCGATTAAATCTTGATTAAGACGAGACCGACTTTATTCTCACTTCATATCGCATCTATTTTTTATCTTCATTTTTATTTTTGATCGATGAAGTTCTTTGTTCATGAACGTTAATTGTCGAGGTGATCAACCTTCATTATTTCAAATCTGTAGTAAGTAATCTCGAGATTACTTTCTATTCTTTGGGATCGTGATAGGTTACCTTCGACTAATCAACGAAAGTTTGTGATTAAGACGAGATCCCCACCTTTTCTTTTCGTGTGGCACGATTTTATTAGAGAATGACCCTCGATATCATTTCTCTATCGTGTCTTAACACAAAGATCAAATTGTGCATCCTCCTATAGCGTGGTCTTCCTTATAGATCGCGCTACGATGGTTTAGCACTACATTGGACCCGATTCTTCGATCCGATAAACTAATCACTAACCACTAAATTTACTTTCAGTCAATACATCTTGATTTATTTTCTGTCAAATATTATCTTGATTATTATTCTTATTCATATTATCTTGATTTTATTTTGTTCATATTATCCATGTTTATATCTTGTTCACATTATTCATGTCTATATCTCGTTTATTTTTCCCCTTCCAAAGGAAAGCTCCCAAGTTGACTCCTAAGTCAATAAACACCCCACATTTCATCTTTGGCCTCCTAAGAGCCATTTTCCTCATAGTTTAGTAATAGGATAGAGTTATCGTGAACTCTATGTGATTCTCATCATCATGAGAACTCACTTTCCCTTTACTTAGACTTATAGAGTTATCGTGAACTCTATGTGATTCTTACCATCATGAGAACTCACTTTCCCCCTTTTACTTAGACTTAGAGAGTTATCGTGAACTCTAAATGAGCTCATACTCATTTCTCCTTGGAACTTTGGCCATAGTCAATGGTTCCTCTTTCACCCTTAGTTAGGTGAACTACGGTTGCTCTAATTCTTTAGTCAGATACGTAGGCACAAGATGCGACGTCTTGGCGAGCAAACTAGTGTACATACTCTTAGGTCCTTACCTTAGTACAGATTTCTTTTAGCAAGCAAACATAACATAACACAAACATTAACGAGAGGTTCCTGTAGAGTACTACAGATACTTAGGGTGCTAATACCTTCCCTTTGTATAACCAACCCCCGAACCTTAGATCTTCCCCCTTTAGGTTTTCTTCGATCTTGAACCTTTCCTTTGGATAAATCAAAGTCGGTTGTAAAAGAAATATGATGCAAGTTAATTAATAGCTTGTTATCTGATTTTCACCGGAACAACATGGTATCAAGGGTATCACCATCGTTGGTTGTGCAAAGCAAGGAGAATGAGATATACTTAATTACTCAAGCCATAAGGGCCCCTCAAGACTCAAGACCTTTCATTTGGCCCACTATTTCATCAAGAGATGGAGATTAGCAAGAAAATTGAAGAGAGTCACCTCCTCCTATCTCTTAATCCTCCGACTAGGGTTTTGGTCATCTGAACATCTGACAATTCCACTGAGCAAGCATCTTGGAACTTTGATACCATTTCATCACTTACAACCTCTTGGCTTGAGAAAATCTTCATTATCTCTAGAGGAATTAGGGTTTTGATCATCAGTCAACATCTCCTATCATCCAGTGCCAAAACTAGGGTTTTGCCTAAAATCAATTTATTTCTGATTTTTTGGGCAAGACTTGATTCCAGAGCTTTCTATGTGTTCTCAAGCATCTAAGATTGGAATATGGACCAACATTGCCTTTCACAAGGGTTTCAATTGGCCAGATGATTGAAATTCAGACAAATATGGAATAAAGTCAACTGATCAAGGAAAAAGTCAACTCTTGATTTTTTTAGGTCAAATTCATGTTCATCATGTCAAATATGGTCAATGGATGAAATTTGATCAAGAAATATCAAAGGAATAAAGAAAAATCAAGAAACTCCCAAAGGTTGTTGAATTAGGGTTTTTTTGCAAAATTTCACTAAGTATGGAAGAGCATGTTCATGTGGCCATCCTGCACGATTCATATCCCCCTCATCAATAATTTAAATGGTTCAAACCAATGCTATAATTGAAGATGACATCATATACTACAAGTTTGTAGAAGAAATCAACTTCAAAAGATGTACGGATAAAATGTTATGGAGACTTAAAGTTGAAAAAAGGTGTTGAAGCTGCGGGTAAGCGCGCGCCGACCCTTCGGTCGATGCAAAACTTTTAGGTCGGCGCATGGAAGGCTTTTTGGTCGATGTACAAGCATATTTTCAGGCCATTTTAGCTGCGGGTAAGCGCACGCCGACCCTTTAGTCGACGCACAGATTTAGGTTGATGCACAGAACAGCGAGCGGTCGACCGTTCGCGCGTGCTGACCCCTTTTTTTGTGTATTTAAGCTCCCAAACTCAATTTTTTAGGAGAATTCATATTGAAACTTTCACACTTTTATTTCCCTCTCAATTTTTCATTTCTCTCTCACTTTACCATAATAAACCAAGCCAAAACTTACATAATACATGCACACACTTCACTTGCCTCTTATACCATTAAAGAAAAATGAACAAACTTAATAGACAAACATCCACATTCTGTTTACACCAGTCCATACATTCTACACATCATCATAATTCTTACCATCATCATCATATTGCAAACCATGATGTATCATTACATGCTAACAAAATAACACTAACCCGTGAATACACTATGACACATATTTCTCCATCTTTTAACCAAAGCTCTTAACCACACCTTTTAACCATGCTTAATTCATTAACCACACATTAACTAAGTGTATATAAACCTTAACCCCTAACTAATTCAGTTAGAGATTCATTTTTTCACCAAAATCAGATCATAAAACTCCATTTTTTCTCTGAACTTGGGAGCTTCGATCAAGGATTTTCGCATGTTTTTTTAGAGTTTCTCTTCATCATCACCATCACCAAGCCTCACTTCACCAACTGTATGTATTGAATATCACCTGGGAGCATCACCTCATCACCCACGAATTCATCACTTTCTTCATCAAATCTCCATTTTCAAGCAAGATTCGAAGGCTCAAAGCATTTATTTTGCTTTCTTGAAGTAGATTAGAAGAATTGCAGGAAGTTATTGGGTTTTTGGTACGTGGAGATTGAGGCTTCAAACAGGGTTTTTTCTTGAACTTTCTTGCACCAGATTAGAGCATATTAGGTGACTAAAACTATTGGAGATTCTTGATTCTGAAGTCCTACAGTGTTGTAGGCATTGCTGGTGTTTAAATCAGAACAAAATGTAGGATCTTGAATATCTTAGATCTAAATTATTGTGCTAGTTTCTCTTTACATGTTGATTGTATGAAAATTCTTATTGCATATTACTAATCTACACAAAAATCCGCTCTATATGGTATAGGTTTCTTTTATTTCTGGACAGGTTTTTGCTGGAGCTCTGGTGAGTTCAGCCGGAGAAGATGACTGGAAGGTCTTCTCCGGCGAAAGGTGGTCAAAACCCTAAGTGATGTGGCTGTTCTGCACGTTTTTATTGGTCCATTTCAATTACTAGTCCAGTGTGTTATTTCCTTTGGCCCGCGTGTTTACTCAGTTTAAATTGGCCAATGAATTGCTCACAGCGCATTAATGAGCGCTGACCTCATTCCCCACGTGCTCATTTGCATTGCCATTTTACTTTCTTTTTTGCTGAATAATGTGTGACATCTGAGTGTTTTTGGCACTTTAGGCCACCTAGTATGGCTATTCGCCCCTCCTTTCATGAGCGCACATGATGACTAAACTATACTCTTACTTGTGTGACATCCCCTTCTCCTCCATTGTTTTTTTATTTCTTTTTCTTGTACACGTTTCAAAATGAATTTTTAAAAATGCTAAAAATTGTCCTAAAATTTTGAAAAAATTCATGGCTGTTCTTGAACGTGTTGATTAATTTTTTATGAAATTTAATTTCATTTTGGGCTGTTTGGATATTTTTCTTGGATTTTTGAAATATATGTGTTCATAATGGTGTACCTTGTGATGCTTGTAGCCACTTGATTTCTTAACATGTTGATGCTTGATTGATATGCAAGTAGCCACTTGATCTCTTAACATGTTGATGCTTTATTGATATCTTGTCCATGAATTTTGGAATGCTTTTGAATTTCATCTTTTGAGCTTTGCTTTAAGGGGTCATCCTTGAGATTTGCTTGATGTTTGCAATTAATTGAATGCTTTTGATGCATGCTTTTGATCCAATTTCTTGCATGTGATCACTCACCGACCTTAACATAATATGGTTAATTTCTCCTAATTTTCTAAGGACTCTAGCTATTTTTCATGGACAATTCCATTACATGACCAATTTTTGATACATGCTAGAACTAGGTCAAGTTTAATGCCAATGTATGAGCTCTTAAAGACCAATTTTGAGGGCATGTTTGAGCCTATATACAATTACATTTTAGGTGCCTTTTTGAACCTTGGATATGGCTTTTTTATCATGACTCACATGCTTCTTTTTGAACCCTAAGTTGCTTATTTGATTATGCTTGATGTTTGCTTAGGTGTCTTAGTTTGATGATGTATTTGTGCTATCCTCTTTAGGATATTTTTGTACATCATTCCATATATGGATTAGCATGAATCATAGCCTGTCCACATGAATTTATGGGTCACTTCATATGCTCCTAATTGGTGTTATGTCTTTACAAGTTTGAATATGAATGAGAGGTTAACTTTGTTGTTTTCACTTGGACTTTGGATGTGCTATATTTGTATAATTCTTTTGACATTCAAATGTATCATTCCATATATCATTTTCCACTTCCTCATGTGTATAAACACTTGATTTATTTGACTTTGGATTTACTTTTACACACTTGAACTTGCCTTACTCCTAGTGGAAGACAAAGTGAATTTTGGGCCACTCTTGTAACATCATTTGTATGTCAATTTTGTTCATTGGTTTTGGTATTCAAATGTAAGATATTATAGGTCTCTTGGTACTGGTGTGGATGCTTGGATGTTACTTTACCATGTTCTTTCTTTGCTTTTTGCTTGGTTGATAAGTTGCATGCCTTAAAAGATGCTTAAGTGTGGTTTTGACCCTTACTCCCTTTAGCTTTTGAGATTGAGTTTAACATGAAATGTTGTGAAAATTTGAGGTTGAGCTTGCACATTAGATACATGTCTCGACTTCTGACCTATGACTTGTGAGTTCATCTCACACTTGTTTGCTTGTTGCATAACCTTGAATGATTAAAGCATGCTTTATGTGCCATCTTCGGATGCAACTTTCAAACCATTTGAACATGATTGATGTACATTCCATGATTACTTATTTGTACTTAAAGCTTGATTCCTACATTTTAATATCATATATGTGGCTTGAGTACGTGACTTGACTTCCCTTTTTATGACTTTTACAAGTCTTTTTGACATAGTTTGTAAATAGCAAATGTTGTGGGTTGTTATAAGACATAACATGTAACCTTTTGACTTTGTTTAGGAAATTAACATAGATAGGATAGGATAGTTTTAGCTACTACCCCTTGTATGTCATGTACCTCTAAGGTTCCCTTTTCATTGCTTATGGTTTAATTTTGCTCCTAGGGTAGAATTACAGCACTTCCTTGTGCATTAGGACATAGTTTTGTACTTTACTTTCAACTACTTGATAGTTGAGCTTAGCATGGAGACGGTAAGTTGCTTATGATACTTTACATGCTTATTTACACTTACGTGATTCCTTTTCATCTCACTTCTTATTCACTTCTCTCTTTTGTGATTATTTAGAATAATGTTTACTTGTGTTGATTCACATGATCCCTTAGGATTCCTAGCTCCACTTAATTTCCGATTAAGTTGGAGGTATGAGAGACATTAGGCTAGCAATCCATGTATGATAACGAGTAGGTTAGTCCCCTCTTAACTCAACTATAGGGCCACCATTGCATGATAACATTAGGATCTAGTTTCCCTTAGTTGTTTTCCTTTCAACTTTGAGTCTTTTCTCTTCTCTCATCTCAAAAGAAAAGCTAAAAAACACTTAATAACTATCGTATGCGGTGTGCGCCACGAGCCTTAAGCACATGGGAAATGATTAGTGAAGGTCTCCTTTACTATTCTAGGATTCTTTGCAAACGTTCCGTTGGGAGCGACCTTGTAAAGTATTCGCTCCTATGTCATCGTCTTTAGCACGAAGCATGTCACAAACAATAAATCAAAATACTTCCTTCTAAAAAACAAAAACAAACAATCGTCTTACTTCAGGATTCTCTTATCATCTCCCTCACTCCATTCATAAAGGATACGTCATTTATGTTCTGCCGCATACAGGTAAACGCGTAAGACTCCATGCAACGAGCGACAACACCTAAACTGCTAGAGCGCGAACATTGGCGTCTTCCACTTAAAAAACACAAAACAACAAGACCCTGTAGGTCAAACTATGACTGCTCTGACTTCCTCTTTTCAGTCCAATTGAGGATACGTAGGCATGAGACACGATGTCTTGGTGAGTAATATTCCCCCCACAACCCTGTAGTCCTCCGAACTACGTTGACTCTGACTTTCCCACTCATGAGGGAATACATAGGCCTAGGACGACGAAGTCCCATCGAGTCACCTTTTATTTTCTTTTCCCATTTTCCCCGTTTCTCAGTTGAGCTTCAGATACCCACACCTTTTGATCTAAACAACAAGCGTGGATCCCATTGAGTACGATGGATGCGAGGGGGTGCTAATACCTTCCTCTCGCGTAACAGACTCCCAAACCCAGGCTATGGTTGTGATTACCATGTCTTTCCCTTTGTTTAGGTTTTCTTTGATCGTTTCCAATCCATGCGTCGGGATAAATAACGTTCGGTGGCAACTCTTCTGTCTTTTCTGCCGGTTGATTTTCGCAGATACGATAGCTGGGGACTCTGGTTCCCTAAGCGAGTCAATCCTAGTGCCTGTTTGTTTTTTATTGTTGGGTGTTTATCTGTATGCTTTACCTATTTTTATTTATGGCTTTTATCGCATTGTTTATTGCTTTTATCGCATTTTACTTGCTTTACATTCATTATTGCCATATATACTGGATTGTGCTGGACTGTTAATTTCTTTGGTGGGATGGGTGTTCTAAGAGATAAGCCCACTACCCAAGCTTGAGTATACAACAGGATTTAGAGTGGATAGTCATGTCGCTTGTGTGGTGGTGACCACGTGTAGTGTTCGCGAGACCCACAGCCAGACGAGGTTCCTCTAGGAGATATGTGATATTGCATGTTAATGCAGGTCATTGGATGTTCCCTTTATGAGGTGTCGACTCTGGTGACCATTCCCGAGGACTCAGTTGAGGCATTCCTCCAAAGGGGCGATAATGGAAGACCATAAATGGCAAACCCATTACGCTTCTTGATCCGAGGACCCGAAGCTGAGAACTTGCCATAGGATGACCTTTTGAGGGGAATCAGTTGAGGCCTCATCGATTGATGATGATGCCAAACCAGAAATGGTGAACATATAATCATTTATCGACCTGAGAGTCCGTGACGCTGAGGATCTTTAGTCTTAGAACCCACATGTGAGAGGGGCTGGGTGTTTACAGGTTTGCAGGTAACTATAGCGACCGATTTTGGACGTGGTTCTTAAGCACTGTCGCTCTGGGGTTACTACAGGTCGATTCATTTTTTATCCTATTGAACTGACTAAGGAAGGGAAATAGATGTCTCCAATTAACCCTGCTTGCATACTGAGTTTAAACAACGGTCTGTTAGGTTACGGATGCTATATGGTAATGGGGCCTTTTTCTTCTTACTTTGTTTAGAACGAAACACCGGGAATGTTCATGGGGAATTTTGTTAGGATGCTAGGACTGATTCTTTTCGATTGATGTGTGAAGGTACGAGATTTGGGGCTTTGGATTAGTGTGCTCGCTAAGATTTTTCTTTCAATCTTATGCCTACGTATTCCCGTTTACCGAAACAGGGAAATCAGAGCGATCGTAGTTCCTCCTATTCTATGGGAGGAAATGGTGTTTTGGTGTCTTGTTCAAAGCCCAAGACGTGAAGCTGAAAAGGTAGTTTGTATCTTGTTCAAAGCCCAGGATGTAAAGCTGAAGGGTCTATTTGTATCTTGTTCGAAGCCCAAGATGTGATGCTAAAAAGGTGTTGTCTTTAGAGAGAAATTGTCATCTCTAAAGGGGGTCTGTTTGTCACAGCTGTTGGGTGACTGACTATAAAGGAGGATTACTTTAACCGGGATATGTGAATCCTAGAAATGCCATAATTTCCTTTATATGGGGTTTTAACCTGAAGGAGAAGACTTTAACTCAGTGTAGAGCAATGCTATCTTTCCTTAGGAATTTCTCATGCTAAAAGAGGGACAGTGGCATGGATGTAAATAAACCAGAGGCTTGCCGCTTACAGCAATTAGATGAAAGGAGTTGTTGATGTTTGTATCCTGTGAACGAGGCACAGTTTTGATGCTCAAAGGTTGATTGACTCAACCGGGGTTTTTCTTATACAAAGCCTAAGAGGAGGCTATTGACCCAACAAGAGGATGCTTTTGTGTCTCGTATGATGCCCGAGAGGGAGGCTAAAAGGATTGACTCAACAAGAGAGTGTTTTTATATGTGTCTTGTACGAAGCCCAAGACGGAGGCTAAAGGTTGACTCAACAAGAGAGTCTTTTATACTCAACAAGAGAGTGATTTGTATCTCGTACGAAGTCCGAGATGGAGGCTAAAAGAGAGATTGACTCAACAAGAGAGTCTTTTATACTCAATAAGAGAGTGATTTTGTATCTCGTACGAAGCCCGAGATAGAGGCTAAAAGGATTGCTGTTTCAGTTGAGTGACATGTCCAGTAGGTTGGTTAAAAGAGAAAATCAGTTCTTATAAAGAGACTGATTAAAGGTAAGGCTATGCTTTGGGATTGATCAGAGAATCAGGGTTATTTCCTGTTCTTTAAGGAAATGGGGAATCCAGAGGGTATTGGAGACTGTCCGAGTCTACTGGTGTTTTTCCCTACTTGAGAATGCCTTCGAGACTCAAGGAGATTAGACTGTCCAAGTCTAGAGTTTTATCTTTTGTACTATGCTTAAAGAAACAGTGGTAGTATGTTCACGGTAGAAAGATCTAGACTCTTTGAAAGAATGTTCTATTAAGATGACTAATTTCTATTCCTATACCTCTAGGAAGTCGTCGGGACAATTTATACGAAGCCCAAGAGGAGGCTGGAAACTTTTAAGAAGCCGAGGGATAATTTGTACGAAGCCCAAGAAGAGGCTCTCTTCCCGGAGGAAGAATCCTTATACGAAGCCTAAGAGGAGGCTGTGAATACTTCTAAGAAGCCATAGGGTCCTTCTATAATGCCCAAGAGGAGGCGGGGATGCTTTTAGGAAGCCTGTGGGTCCCCAAACCCCAAGAAATTCAAGACAGACTATTCACAGAGAATAGATCAAGCCAGGAAAGTCCGAGATTTTGGAAGAAACTCAAGAGATGCCATTCACGGAGAAAAAGATCATCTCTGGGGAGTAGAGTTTCTTTGACAATTTCTAAGAGTGACAGTCTGAGAAAGGGTTCACCGAGAATGCTGCCTTTCACGTCTCCATATTGTTTAACCCCAAGAGGAGGGAAGACTGTATCTGGTAATCCTATGTGGGATCTAGTTTTGTTTGTATTTAAGAGTGATCAACAGGGCTTAGTGCTAGACGTAGTTGCCGGGGAAACTCTAAATATCTATACTAGTATTACACAGTTGATATGAGTTTATGAAAGAAGACTTACAGTGAAACAGCCCCACAATACAGTTATATGTATATGAAAGTGGATAAAGAAAGCATATAAACACTTACTCGGTTGTAGAGCTTCCATGCTGTTTGGTTAGTTGTTCAACAAAGAAAGATTGAAAACAACAGTATATTCAAAATTAAAGGAGAAAGTATTTTGAAAAGATGTTGGGGCTTAAAGCTCAAGGAGAGGCCCAAGGTTTATCAGTGATCGCACTGTCGTTTTGTACAGAGGGACTTATACAAGTGACTGAGGCCCAAGAAAGGTTTTCTGTACAAGGGGATGTGTCTTACACTCTCTCAAGAGGCCCAAGTGTTTAAAGAAAAAGAATAGGGCTTACAACACGAGGGTAGGCCCAGATGATTGGTTTTTTTATTGGCGATCGCGCCGAGGTTTTCTTTTAACGCAGGGGGACTTATACAATGTCTGAGGCCCAAAAATTTTTGGTTAAAAGGGTATTGGGTCTTACACTCTAATAGAGGCCCAAAAGATTTATTTTTGTACAAGTGGCGGGGCTTACAGCTCAAGGAGAGGCCCAGGGTCATTTGTTTGAAAATGGCGATCGCGCCGAGATATTTGAAAACGCGGTGGGTCTTATACAATGCATTGAGGCCCAAAATGGTTTGGTTTTCAAAGGGGGTTAGGTCTTACACTCTAATAGAGGCCCAATGATTTTGAATGGGTCTTATAGCTCGAGGAGAGGCCCAAGGTTTGTTTTTTAATGAACGATGATCGTGTCGAACTTTTTGAAATACAACGGGACTTATACAATAAGTGAGGCCCAAAAAGTTTTGTACTTACAAAGGATTGGGTCTTACACTCAATTAGAGACCCAAAAGTGTTTGAAATTGTTTGATGAGGGTGAAAATCAAAGAAACCCTAATTTGTTATTCTTTAAAAGTAAATATTTAAAGAAAATCAAATAAAATACCAAATAAGTTTGAATAAACCATTTGTGATTTTTGTTTATGGTTTGAGAAATGAGGGATTAATCACAAGGTGAATTAAAACTCACTTGGTTTTGATTTTCAAAGTAAATATTCACTTTTAACATGTTTAAAAACATTAAAAAGGAATTTATTCACAAAAATACTAATTATATTAAATAAATAATATAAACTTAATTTTTTTGTGGGATAACATATTTCAACATTTTTGTGATTTTTTGCAAAAAGAACCAATAAAAAATAATTATAATTAAAGGAGTTATTAATTTTCCAATTAATTAATAAAACATGAAAATATTGGAAAAATAGAAAAAATGTGAGAAAACACAAAATGGCATGGGTGGGGTTTGAACCCATGACCTCAAGGTTATAGGGCACGCGCCTTACCACTGGGGTGGTGATACATCCATTGCTTGAAGTGAAACCACAAATATACAAGGCTTGCCTTGTTTTCTAGGCCTGGCCAAGGCAAGGCAAGGCAAGTTTTGCCAAGAAACGGGAAGGTCCATAACTTTCTCATTTCTCCATGGTTGGGGACAAAATTTGTATGCATCTTGCCTAGAATTTCACAAGGAATCCAATGGTGTTGGTATTTTTTTCAGATTATACACCCTCCTCAAAATCCGATAGTGGTTTTGAAAAAGGCCTATAATTGCATTTTCTATGCTACACTTTGATACAGGCATGAATTACATGATGAATTGGTTCAAACACAACATATATAACATGTATGAGGTGTGTATGATCAGTGGACTTCAAAGCAATGCATGTTTTGGAAAGTTCAAGTCATGATGCTTACCTCTTTTTGAGCTTTTGGAGTTTTCTGTGCAATCTGCCAAACTTCTTGTTCCAGAAATGGTTTGATGCTTTGGACACTCTCAAATGATCCCTTAGAAGCTTTTAGGATGGTTGGAATCAGCTGGAACCTGCAAAAACACAAACTGGCCCTTTCTTGCAAAAGGGGTTAAAATGACCAAAATAACAACTCTCTCAAATGGTGTTCCAGATGGGGGAACCATTTGGGATAGTTCAAGGATGTTATTTGGAGTGTGTTTGAGGTTTTATCTGGTTTGGAAAGTGACTGAATCAAGACATCGCTTGAAAAATGCACAAAAGGCCTATTTTGAGGTTTTGAGAGGTGACTTTGTGATTTTGGTGTTACAGGTCACTTTTGATAGTTTGGATCACCTACATATGATGTTTATGAGGGGTTAGGATCATGAGTTGTGATGGAAATGCTCTCTAACTCAAAAACTCAGAGTTACCTTGCTAAAGAAGGCATTTTGGCCTAAAGAGAGGGATTTTGAGGAAATCGTCTGTTTGATGGATTTGGTGTACTCAAACTGAGCACAAATGAGCTCTATTTATAGTAGAGCAAGTTTGTTTTGGGATCAATAGTGAATGGAAACTGCAGCAGAGGTTTGGCCAATGGTTGCACTTTGGAATCCAAGTCTCCTCTAGCCATTGACTTGAGGTTAGGGTACAGGGTTGTGGTTCCCTTGGTCTTGGATAAGTCTTGACTGAATTCAGTTGGAAATGGCTCAGTCCATGCCACCTTGGTGTATGTATTGAATGCTCCAATCCAAAATTGGAGTCTTGTCCCTCTTTTAGGCAATTCTAGGTTTGGCATGCTACTTCTTGTTCCAAGGACTTTGGAGGCTTGGCTCAGTGTTTGTCCCCTTTAAATTTGATCCTCATATGTGTCCAAAGTGATGACAAGGCTTGGAATTATCTGATTTTTTCAAGTCAAGCAAAAATGCAAAATTCTGCCTAGCCTTGGCAGTTTTCAGCAAGGCATTGCCATTGTCATATCTCATGGCGCAAGTGGAATTTGGTGATGTTCTTGGCCATTTTGAAAAGCCCTCATATGATACAACAACTGTTTGATCATATTTGGTTTTGATACCTTTTAGATCCAAGTGAAAAATCCCCCTACATTTGGAAAAAAGTGAAGGCAGATTCTGACTTAGTGAAAATTTCACTAAGTGTTGGAAAAAAGTGACATTTTCACTTTTTGTGATTTTGATCATTCCATAACTCAAAATCCATGATGAATTTGGAAGGAGGTCAGTTTTAAGCTTTTGTAGAGGGTAATGAGAGCTACAAATTTAGCTTTGGATGGGGAAAAATGGCCTTGTGGTTTAGGAGTTATGATCCTCCGAAGTTGGTACCCTTGCCACTTTGTTCATAACTTAGAAAATTTTCTAAGTTTTTATGGTTACCCCTTTTACAAGTTATCCCACTTTTCTTGATTTTTCTTGATGAATGATGATTCAAATCATACATTAACATCATTTTAGGGTTAAAAAACCATTTTTGTGAAAAATCTCAAAAAGTCAAAGTTGACTTTTTTGCACAGTTGACTTTTTGTCAGATGAATTCCAAACTGTGCGATCCTCTATGAAATCAAGTCCTTGACCTAAATCAAACTTGATGGATTGATTTCATAGGTGTTATAGGGTGTATTGAATCATGTCCTAGGGTTTGGGAGCATGTCCTGGTCAAAAGTCAAAGCTACAGTTGACTTTTCTCGAGAAACCCTAATTGTGGTACTGATGAAATTGAGCCTTGCTGCTCAAGCTTCCTGAATCAATCCATTGTTACAAATGGAACAATGTGGTATGTTGGAGACCCTCAAATCATGTCTTGAGGTCTTGGCTCATGATTTGTCCCAAAAGTCAACTTAGGGGTGAATTAGGTCAAGAAACCCTAATTCCTGATTTTTGATGTATGCATCCCCTGAGGTCAAAATTGACTTGATGATTGGGTCCATGAGGTTCCATGGAGCATATTTGGATATGCTTTGAAGCATTGGCTCATGCCCAGAGGAAAATTTCCATCTGGAGGCCCTGGTCGACCAAAACCCTAATTTGGTGACACTGGCGATCTTGAGGCTTGATCCACCTAGATGGTGTCGCACCTCGAAAAATAATCAAGAAATACGACCTTCGCGCGAAAGGCGCGGAAAACGGTTCGACAGAGTCGCCACCAAACTTTATTTATCCCAAAAGAGGGAAAGGAAAATATCGAGAAAACCTTTAAGAGGAAGGGTAAGAACATGGTCGTCGCAACCACATTCTGGGTTCGGGAGTCGGTTACGTGAGGGGAAGGTACGCGCACCCCCTCACGCCCGTTGTACTCAACGGGAACCTCTTAGTTCGATTTGTGAGGAAATGTTTTCTAAGCTTGTTTGTTTTCTTCTCAATGGTATATGCGAAAAGGTAAAGTAGAAGGTTTCGATTACTAAGGGAAATGGGGTGGTTTTAGGATAGGTTGCTCGGCAAGATCATCGCGACCTCGGGCCTACGTATGCTCATTCGGACGAGAATGAGAAATCAGAGCAATCGTAGTTCGACTACGGGGTTTGACGGAAAAAGATGGTAGTGTGGACGCAAACGGGGGAAAAAGAAAAAGTGTGTACGCAAACGGGGGGAAAAAAGAAAAAGGTAGCTCGCCAAGATCATCGCAATCTTGTGCCTACGTATCTTTACTCGGACGAGAATAAAGAATCAGAGCAGTCGTAGTTCGTGGTACGCCCACGAAAATAGGGGTTAGGGTTTGAGTTTTAGGAGACGAAAGATTGAATGACATACAACCCAAGGGGCATGCCTTGAGAGCAGTCACTCAAGAATCCAATGAATGCTAGACTCTAAGAATTCAGTTCTTTCGTGAGTTGATTGCGAAAATGTTTGATAAGAATTAAGTGTTTTAAGACGAAAGGGTGAATGAACAACAACCTAAGGGCGTGCCTCAAGAGCCATTCATTCGAAGATCCAAGGAATGCTAGATTCCAAAAATCTCCTCCTTTCGTTAGTTGATTAAGAAAGTGGTTTGAAAAGGATCGAGTGGATAGGTTATGAAAAGAGGTGAGGATCGGTACTAGTCCCTAGGGGTGCTCCTAGTAACAAAACCACGAGATGTGCAAGTGTGCGTTTGACGACAAGTCAAAAGGAACTCGACTTACGAGAATGTTTCGAAGAGTGGCTCGACGACGAGTCGAGAATTGGTTTGATTTGTTAAATGTTTTAGGGAGAACGACGATTATTCGATAAACGAGACGTCGACCTCGCAACCAATTAATCGGGGCGTTATTGGGATGCTAAATCCAACGACACCTTTTTCATTCGATTGATTTATGAAATATTATTTGATGAACAACGAAAGTACCATGTGGAATGCTAGACTCCAATGGCATTCCTTTGTCCAAATAGTTAAGGCGAGTATTTTAGGAGCGAAAGGTCGAATGATCACTACCTAAGGCGTGCGCCCCAATGGTGGTCACTCAAGAACCCAAGAGGTGCTAGACCTTAAGAATTCAGTTCTTTCGCGGTTTAATTAAAAAAAACGATTTGAATATGTGTTTTAATCGGGACTTAAGCGTTTGAACAAATAAAAATGGTTAGATAAGTATGAATATGAATATGATATGGATATGAATAAGAATGTAAACGATAATAATCAAGATAATATTGACAAAATATTAAAGTTGACATAAAATAAAATTGGTCTCGTCTTAATCACGATTTAATCGAGAAATCGACAATCAACGATATTTGACCTTCATTGACCAAAAGATGAATAAAAGAATATAAAGTGACAATTAAGAAAATAAATCGAAAATATGGATACAAAGAATAAAGGTCTCACCTTTATCGAGATTTAATCGAGAAATCGATAAATCGATCGATATTTGGTTTTCATTGACCCAAAAAGTAAATAAAATAATAAAAATGAAATAAAATCGAAAAGGTGAATACAAAATATAAAGGTCTCACCTTTATCGAGATTTGATCGAGAATTCGATAAATCGATCGATATATGGTTTTCATCGACCCAAAATGAATAGAAATGATAAAAAATAAATAAAACCGAAATAAATAGGAAAAAGAGCAAAGGTCTCACCTTTATCGAGATTTAATCGAGGAATCGATAAATTGATCGATATTTTGGTTTTCATCGACCTAAATAAATAAAAAAAGTATAATGACATAAATAAAGATAAATAATATGTAAACAAGCCTCATATAGATCAAGATTTAGAATTGATTTGAAAATCAACTTAACCAAGATTATTGGTATGTCATTGGCCAAAAATTGAAAATCGAAAATAAAATCAAAGACGAAATAAAAATGAAGTGGAAATCGAAAGAGAAATATTAAAAACAAAACATTAAATGGATTCAAGATATTTTGTATCTAAAACCAATAAATCTTATTAAAATAAATGAATAAAAATAAAATGATAAATAAAATAAAATAAAATAAAATTAAAATAGAAAGAGGAGGGGGGGCGTGCTGATTCAAGGAGGGTATAGTGGATTCACTTGGTTCGCACGGGCCTTAAGGCCCATTAGCTCACGGTTTGTCATCCAGGTTTCATCATCTTCACGCTTATTGTTTTTTTTAAAATGGAAAACAGAAAGTAAATAAAGGAAACTCATCAGATGAAACGAAACACGGCCATGCTCTACCAAAAAGAAAGATAAAGAAACAGGGCAAAGTATCATTAGTGAAAAACAAATTGATAAAAGACGAAGCAACTCGTTCGACCCACCCTTGTCTGATTGCGTGCAACAGTTCCCAATTCGTCCTTACTCAACCCTCGATTGACTCGCGATTGGATTCTAAGAGTTCTCCAGGATCTTTTCGTTCTCGTTTGTTTTGGTTCAAATCTCAGGTTTGTTATTGATTTGTGGTTTTGGTTTGTGCTTTCTGAATCTAGTTTTATGGTTTGTTAATGATGAAGAGTTTGGAGTTTGTGGTTGTGAAACTCTGCCGTTTGGAGAGGTTCAGAAAAGGACGAATGAAGGAAGTGGTGGAGATGGAAGGTCGTTTTGTGGTTTTCGGGTGGTGGGAGGATTAAGGTTGTTTGAGGGTTGGTTATGGATCCATGGCGGATAGGTGTTGTTGTTATGTTATTTGTAAGGCGTGAGAGGTTTAGAAGAGATTATGGTAGGATGAAGTTTACATACCAGCCGAAAATCACGCTAGTGAAGGTTGAGAACTTGATGAGTAGTGACGGGTTTGCTCGGTTTTAGAGTAGCAACAAAACTTCTCATTATCAACGGAATCGTGTGGTGAACTTACAGTTGAGTTATTGCAGATCAATTTTGGTTGTTACAGGGGGAGGCGAGCTTGTTGTAGAGCGTTTGGGTAATTAGTGTTTGTGCAGAAAAACGAAGGAAGGTACTCAAGTTGTGTATTAGAATGAAGAAGATCGAGATTATGGAGGTTGAAGTTTGGTGAATTTTTACAGTGTTTTCAATGATGTTCAAAGCTGAGGTTTTTTTTGGAGGAATTTCTTCTTACTCTTTTCCTTCAGGTTTGCGTCCTCCTGCCTTTTTATCCTACCAACAAACTTGTTTTTTAAGCTTTATTTTTTGTCTCATTGTTGATGATGAGTCCTTTTCATCTGTTGTTTATGTCGATGGGGTGCAGGCTGTTGTTGTTGGTTGGTGGTAGCAGAAATGCTTTGCAGGTTATTGGTAGCAGTGTTTTGGCTTGTTGTGTGAGCCAGGCTGTGAAGTTGCTATCCTTGTGTGCAGAATTTGGACGGTAACATCATGGAGGTGGCGTGGGGATGTTGGAGCAAGTTTTTAGCAGTACAATTTTGATGCAAATGGTTTTGGTCCGCTGCACTTTGTTGTTTTTTTTTCTTTTTCCTTTTTTGTGTAAAGGAATTGTAAGGGCTTGTTAGCAAATATCATGGGCTTTTATTGTACTTTTTGCAAATTTGGACTTGTGATGTTGTAAAAGGGAAGTTTGGATATGGACTTTAGAAATGTGATCATTTTCATGAAGTGTGTTTTTTTGGAATTTTTGTATTCTTTTTTATGTGGTAATTTTGAAATTTGATGGACTTAATTAAAATGATTTACATGGATTAATTGAAAATTGTATAAACTTAACACAAAAAAAGAATATGGATTGGATAATGAAGAATGGCTAAAAGTGGATATTTAGAATGAAGTTTGAAAATAAATTTTGGAAATAGTAATGGATATGGATTTGGGTCTAAAGGAAAAGTGGGTAATTGGATTGAAAAATATGAAAGGATAAAGAAATGAGTACTTGGAAATGGTTATGGATTTTTAATTGGATGATAAAAAATGGTTAAAAACTAGATAAAAATAAAAAAGGATAATAAATAAAAAAAGAGAGATGAAATTAAATACAACATATTTTTTGAATTTTTTGAATAAGAATTAGTGGATGGATGTACAGGTGAAAAATATATACAAGTAGGACAAATTTGGGGTATGACAGATGGGAGCAGCCTTGTGCTTAATCCTTAAAGTGGGAGTCCTCTTGATCCATTGTAGATGTTTGGGAGGTTATACAAGTTGAAGATCATGTCATTTTTTGATTGATCCTTTGTCTAAGAACTCTGAGAGGGCTTGAAACCCTAATTTTGACTGTAGTAAGTGTTCACCCATCTTTGGGGAGACTGATGAGGCAAGATGGTTCATCCATATTGTGATGATAATTTGCACAATGATGGAAAATCTTAGTGGTCAAAATTTGGGGTATGACAGATGCCCCTATTTAATCTTCTTGGACCTGAAGGTGTGAATGGCGAAGGTATTCGGGCATTTAGGGTGCAAGAGGATTAAATATCGAAATACCTGAAATTTTGATGGTGATTATGCATGGTAGCTTACACATTCATCCTCTTTTGTTAAGAAATGATGCTTAGAAAAGGTAAAATTTCCCCTCGATCCTGGTTTCCTACCAAGGAACTGGTCTAAGTTTCTAAAGTAAACTTCCCCTCGATCCTGGTTTCCTACCAAGGAACTGGTCTTAGTTTCTGAAATAAACTTCCCCTCGATCCTGGTTTCCTACCAAGGAACTGGTCTTAGTTTCTAAAATAAACTTCCCCTCGATCCTGGTTTCCTACCAAGGAACTGGTCTTAGTTTCTAAAATAAACTTCCCCTCGATCCTGGTTTCCTACCAAGGAACTGGTCTTAGTTTCTGAAATAAACTTCCCCTCGATCCTGGTTTCCTACCAAGGATCTGGTCTCGGTTTCTTTTGTCAATAAACTTTCTTGACAAGGGACGCCATTCGTAGCGGTTTTCCTCAAACTTCTCGTCGAATTTTCCTGGGGAGATGCCATTTGATAGAAAAATTTTGATGTCAGACTTGCTGGGGAACCCATTCGCCTGAGTTGTAGAGGTGTACAAACTTCTCTGTTTGGAGACGCCATTTGCCGACTCTACTGGGGAAAACGAGTCTCTTGAGAGAATGCTTTCACGCTTGGGGATATTACATCACACTTTTCTCGGGATCTTCCCGGAGAAACGCCATATGATGTGATCCAATTTTGAGGTGCTGATGACCTTTTCATCAGCGGTTTTTTTCCGGAGAAAAACTGCTGTATTGCCGAATCTCTGATTAAGAGGCTTTCTCTAGGGATTTTCCTTAATCTGGGAAAGCGAAAATATCATCTTCAATGGCGAAGAGTGACATCGGTTGAAGGTTCTCTGGTCTTTCAGAGGTTCAAGCTATCAAAGTGGTCAAGGGCCAATTCTGATCCAGAAATAAACTGGAGGAGAGAGATTGTTCAAACGCAACCTTTCCTGACGAGGAAAGAACTTGACAACTCGATTGAGAAGACTGCTACCACTATGGGACAAGACCGACTGGAGTAATAGTGATGCAATATGAATGTGAATGCAAATCAATAATGCATGATGTATGTATGTATATGCTGACAAAACTGACACGACATACAAACTAACGGATGAACACGACGGGATACTCGACCATCACGGGGCGAAGAAGTACCGCTGGTTCTAGATAGAAATTTTGCCTTGCATAGGAGAAACGGTCCCTGTTGGGAGCGACGCTGGTCGGGCTTAGGAGATGAGAACTCGGGCGAAGAGGTCAGATGGAGCATTCGCATCTGACATAACTGATCCTTCATTCAGGTATACTGGTTTAGAAGGAGTACTTTGAGTCTGCACTTTGAGGCTCGAACACCTTTGGAGAAGCGATCGATGTTCTTTCGATGTTCAACCGTCAAAAGAAATTAACATCTTTATTTTTAAAAGCTGAAAAAGTTTTACAAGTAAATTCATTTTTTGTTTCGTTTCAAGAATCGTTGGTCATGTTAAAAACATCAATTTGTAAATCTAAAACAAATATGAATTGCAAATAAAAGCACAAGGGCTCAAATTTTATTGATAGGATGGAAATCAGCCAAGCGTGCGATTCCATAGAGTATTTACAAAGTTAGAAAATGGTAATTTTAAGGGAAAAGGGCTATGTTGAAACATAACGACCACTATCCTTCTACCAACTTTGAATTCTGGACATCCTGAGCTTCTGTCGAAGATGACCTTGACTGGAGTTTCTGATGGATGGCATGACTGCTGAGGAGTTGAACTGATCAGACGTAGTTACTTGCCATTATCCCTAACTTTTTCCTGGATTGGACTTTGAGATTTCCAATCCACCGGGATGATTTTTTGACTTTGTCCCTAACTTTTGCCTGGACCGCCCTTTCGGGTTTTCAATCCACCGAGACGTTTTTTATTTATTTATTTATTTAGGCGAAGTATTCCTTGACTACATCAACATTTGTGGGGTAGGCAAATTCTTATCCATCCATCGTTGCAAGTCTCAAGGCGCCGCCTGAGAAAGCTTTCTTGACCACATAGGGGCCGTCATAATTCGGAGTCCATTTGCCCCGAGAGCCAGTGAGAAAAGATTGTATCTTTTTGAGCACAAGGTCTCCTTTCCTGAAGACGCGAGGTCGGACCTTTTTGTCAAACACCTTCTTCATTATCTGTTGATACAACTGACTGTGGCATAGTGTCGTGATTAGCTTCCATCAATACCCAGATTGATGGGATCTCTACTTCTATGGGAAGTACTGCCTCCATGCCATATACTAGAGAGAAAGAGGTTGCCCCTGTTGAAGTGCGGACAGATGTGCAATAACCGTGGAGAGCACAGGGTAGCATCTCGTGCCAATCTTTGTAGGTTACAACCATCTTCTGAACAATCTTCTTGATGTTCTTGTTAGCCGCTTCTACCGCTCCGTTCATCTTTGGTCGGTAGGGAGATGAGTTACGGTGTTCGATCTTGAACTCTGTACACAACTCTTTCATCGTCTTATTGTTTAAGTTGGACCCGTTATCGGAAATGATCTGGCTCGGAACACCATAACGGCAGATGATATTGTTTTTGATAAATCGGTGTCGCTCCCGGGATTTTCATCCAAGTACAAACGCGAAAGTGGCACCGAAACAGAGTCGCCAGCAATGTGTATTTATCCCAAGAGAGGGAAAGGAAACACTGCATAAACCTGAGGGAAAGGAAAGAGCATGGTCTTGCGACCAAGAGAACTGGGTTCGGGAGTCGGTTACGCGAGAGGAAGGTATTAGCACCCCCTCGCGTCCATCGTACCCGATGGGATCCACGCTTGCTGCTTCAATCAAAGGGTGTAGGAACTGGAAATCAACTGCTAACTGGAGAACTGGAAAAGGAAAGGAGAGAGAAAGAGAAACAAATGCAGGGAAAATAAAAGAAGTGCTCGAATGGGCCCTACCCCACTGCCTACATATCTCATCGGGAACATGAGAATCAGAGCGACGTAGTTCCCCTCAACGAGGGTCACTTTGTTTGTGTTTTTTAGTGGAAATGTCAGAGTGCGCGTCCCAGCAGTTAGGTGTTTGAGCTTGCTGTATGGAGACTTAGGCGTTACCTGTTTGCGGTAGGACGGAAATGACGCATCCTTAAGGAATGAGTGAAGAGATGAGAAAAGAATTGTTTGTTTGTTTTTGTCTTTTAAGAGAGAAGTGTTTTGATTATTTTGTGTGTTAGTAACACGTATTGCATTCAAGTCTATGATATAGGATCGAATGCATCGCATGGTCGTCCTAACAGGAAGTATGCTAAACACTGTAGAAAGGCGGAGGGAAACCCTCCTTCTTCCATTTCCCATGTTCTAGGCTCACATGCAATATGCGTTAACCTTTATTAAGTGTTTTTTGCTTCTTATTTTGAGGTGAGAAGAAGAAAGACTCAAAGGGAGAAAGGAAAAAATCTAAGTGGGGGACTAGTTATCCTAACATTATCATGCATGAAGATCCTATGGTTATGTGAGGTATGAGAACTATCCTAAAAAGAGGAGAAGAACATAAGAAGCAACTTACTTCCAAGATGAAAGTTAAGTTGATCTTGAAGAGGGATGAAGAAAATTAAGTAAGCAAAGAAGCATTTACTCAGGAATTAATCAGAAAGTAATCAACAATTAATCAAGAATAGGCAATTAAAATCATGGTAAAAAATAACCAAGCTAGAATTAAAATGCTAAAAAAAAAAAGATTAAGATCTAACGAGAAGAGTTAATCTAGAATTAATTTTAATTCTAAAATTAAACCTAAAGTTAATTCTAGTTAATTCCTAATTAAAATCTAATTCTAAAATTATGATTAAGAATTAAAATCAAAACCAAAGTTAAATTCTAATTCTCTAATTAAAATCTAATTTCTAAAATTAAAATCTAATTAGAACAAGATTAAATTCTAAAATCAAAGTCATTATCTAATCATTATCCAATTAAAAAGAAGTTAGAAATAACTTTGAAAATGAAAAGAAAAGGGGGGTGCAGTCAGTATTCCAGGGGTGGAAAGAAAAAATTCTGGGCGTTGGGCTTTAGAACAGGGGTGTGATTAGTGATTTGCGCAGGCCCAAATGGTGTTGGAGCCCGAGGGTGCATGCGGTGTTCCAGTCAACTTATTTGACTATCAGAGTGAATCATGGCTGTAGTACCCCAAAATTTGCCCTACCTTTTTCTGGCTTTTGCTTCGCGTTCATCTGCATTTTTAGGTCATAACTCGTGTTCATTCATTTGCATGTGTTCCTGAGGTGTGGGATCATGGTTTCTTATCTTTTGTGTGACTTGGTTGATATTCATCAATTGAAGATGGTGGTTAAGGTTGCCTGACAAAGGCATCTTGGTATTCATGGTTAGCAAAGTTTATTGATTAAAGTTGGAGATTGGTTGAGAGTACAAGTTTGCTTTGGATTTGGAGTTTGGAGTGAATTAAGCATGTTAAGACTGGTTATGTGGATCTATTAGAATTCATATTTCATTATCCATCTTTTCTACAATAAACCCATTAGTCATTTTCATTTTTCAAATCCATATTTTCCCAAACCACTTTTTGGTCCATATCCATTTCATTCCAATATCCATTTTTCTAAACTATAATCCACCCCATATCATAAACCATAATCCACTTTTGACATCCATAACTAGTTTACAAATCCATTACACATTCCTAATATCCAACAATCAAAAGAATGAATATCCATTTCCATGTTCCAAATCTAATATCCACATTTTTTTAAACTCATTTTTATAGCCCATATTCTTAATACATCCACTTCTAAATCCATTTTTACCTATAGTCCAAAATCAGTCATTACTCATTTTTATTCAAGATCCAATTTTATCCCCAAACCGTTTTCCCACATGCAAATTTTGAATCCATGAAACAAATTCAAAATTGTGTTCAATAAGCCACATTCATTTTTCCAATTCCATTGAACCAACCGACTGTCCAAAGCCCGATTATTCCACCTGTCTTTTGCTAGCCCAAGCATATACAAAAAGCCTAAATGACTCCCAAGTTCATAAGGTGAAAGCTGTACTTTAAAAGCTATTGGAATCAAATTCTTACTTTGGCATATAACCCACACAATAGCGGCATGCTAAGAAGATAATGATGCCGAACATGCGTTGGATCCGCAAAACAGGTACAGAGTTTAGACAAGACCACACGGGCATGGTGATGTGCATTCACTTCTTCATTTCAGCGGTTTTCTGAAAGTGGCATAAGGGGATCTCTTTTCCAAGATACAAATGGACTTCTGTCCAAAATACTTCATCAAGTATTATTTCTGCACCTACTTTTGGAATTTCATCAACTTGAAAGCATTTTGGTATTTAAGATATTACAAGCTTGAAATGTTGCATAACAATGAAAAAGATACACAACATTTATTGAAAAGGAAAATAACAAGAAAAATAGCAGCATATCAAAAAAGGTTCTAGCAGGAAATACATAACAGAAATTAACAAAGAATTCTCAGCAGAAAAATGATTACATTGCAGAGTCTCTACGGCATCAAGTCATGACATAACCTGATATCAGAACCAACACTAACTCACTAACATTTTTCCCTAACAGAACTAACTGTCATTTTTCTCCCTAACCGTTTTCTAACTACCTCTAACAATCTCCTAACCAACTCTCTCTTCTCCGATTTCACTTTCATCACCAATCTCAAACCAATTTTTCACTTCTTCATCAATACTCCACTTCAATCTCCCTCTCTCCCAGATTCGATTTCCGCCATCATCTTCAATCGTCAAGCTTCAACAACTCCATAGCTTCATCTTAAATCTTCATCATTCTCTAACCTTCAATCATCTTCTCCACCTGCAAAATCACACAAAAAACCACAAACAGAAGAATGAGAGAAGAAGATCTAAGAGATTTTCTAACCGAATCCTAACCGAAGAAACCAATGCTAACAGAACCTTCTTCCTCGATTCAACATTTTCAAGAACTCTTCCCAAACTCTTCTTCATACATCACCAATAAATCTTCAACCAGTTTCATCAATCATCATCGCGCCATCACCAGTTCTTCAACTCTCCACCATTAACATCGACCTTTACCAACCTACAAATTCAGAAGTGATTCAGTGCATCAACCACAATGAGTTGAATGCAACAGCATTGAAGAACAACTATGGAGAAAGATTGAAGAGAGTTTCCTACCTGTTGTAGCGTTTCGTCGTCGCGTAAAACCGAACGGAAACGGAGGAGACGATATCGCCGGTAACATTCTCGCGGCGGCGACGTGGTTAAGGAGAAAGTTAGGAAAGAGGATTCGCTTGGGTTCTTTGATTTGTTAGATCGGAGGCGATGAGTTTTGAGACGGCGCCGAGGTAGAGCGGATGAAGGGATGAAGATGAGAAGCCATCGAGAGAGGAGAATCGCGACTGAAGTGATGATTTAGTGAACTAGGGTTTTTCTGAAGCTATAACTTGATAGGTTTTTCAATTGTTTTGCGAATTGGACCGGGCTTTTCCTCTACAGAAAGTCTATCATCGCCATGGATTCATTCTTACACCTCCCTATACACTACTGCACTCCACGGTTAGTTATTTAGTTTATTATTTCTTTTTGCTGTGTGAAACTAATTAGATGTTAATTAGACTTCAGTGTTAGATTTAGGTTTTAATTTTGATTTTTGATTAACTAGTTTTAATCATTTTGTATTTAGGAATGAATTCTAACCTAACAATAGAATTAATATGATTGTGATTTGGTTTTTTTAAACTTTAGCTCTAGAAATCGATTTTGTTTTAATGCTTGATTAGGAAAATAGGATAATTAGATTAGGGATAAATTTCTGTAATTAGAACTTAATCTCATGTTAATTAGGTTTACTTTAGAATTCGACTTGGAATTTAGATGAATCTAAAGTTTGTGCTTAATGTGTTTTAATTTTTGCTTAGATTTTAATATCAAAATTCGATTAGAGTCCAAGGTTAGAATTGAATGTTTTCCATGGAAATTGATTGGGTATTAATCTTGGAATTAGATTTTAGAATTAATTCTCCATTTAGAATTTGTTTCGAATTAGAAATCTAATATTGACTATCACTTTGATTTAAACCATGTTCCTTAATTGACTTTTTTTTACATGGTTTAACAATCAATTTTGTAGACTAATGTTGGCATGGTTTTGATGTTGATAATGGTCTTTGATTAATTGTTTTTTGGCTTAATTGCTTAATAGTTTTTTGCTTAAATCGCACTTATCGTTTTAGCTCAATTGCGTACTAATTGTTTTTACCTAAATGTTTACTAATTGATTTTGGTAATTGTTCTCTAATTTTTTGCTTAATTGCCTTAATCATTTTTGCTTAATTGCACTAATTGTTTTTGCTTAATCGTGTTACTCATTTTTTTTGCTTAACGACATTAATTGGTTTTTACTTAATTGTCCACTAATTGTTCGTTAGAATTAACTTTGAACTAATTGGTTATTGACATAGTTTGGTTTGATTTTGTTCTAACATAGAACATACTTAGAGTTTAATGCTAACTTGGACTAATTTTCATAATAGTTTCATTTGGTAACTTTGCTAATAGTCTTTAATGTGTTTTACATAGATTTGTGGCTAATTGTGGTTTACATTTAGTCTTGATTTCATTTACTTCTTGTTGACAATTTCCATTTGAATTTTGACTAACCTTTGAGTTTGTTTTGTAGTGATTCTCACATGACTTGATAAGTGGTTTAAATGTAGAAGTTGTTGTAACATACACAGCTGCTGTGCACAAAGTGTGCTGTGAGATGTTGTTGTTCTGTCTGGCTGCGTATACACCCATTCTGTTATGTAAATAGTAGCTGTTATAGACTGTTTTTACTTGTTACTAGTTTTTACAGCTATGCAGGTGCTGGAGCGCTGTTGTTGCTGCTGTTTTGGCTTATGGCCTTGTTTTATTGTTTTAAGAGCATTTGGTTCCATGCCTTTCACGGACCCATTTCACTTTCTAACATTTTTGCTCATTTATGCTAGATCACTGGAAGTTGGCCGGTTTGCTTATACTTTGCTTGCGTTGCTACGGATTGATATCAGTTCGGTATCACTTCTCTTCTCTGTTACTAATTCCGCATTTTTTTCCTTTTTATGCCATGAGAAGTAGGATTGGGAGTCCGTGCCACTTGGCCGGCAATGCTGGAAGTCCTCAAAGGAGGCTCTGTTTGTGATTGTTTAATATTGTGCCTGAAGACCTCTATGAGGTATCCCATTCCCATTTCCCCTGGTAAGACCTCCAAGGAGGCAATTGACGGAAGGTAGGGTTCGCAATCGACCCCCGTTATTCTAGTCGAGTCGTTCTTAGCTCTCATTACATGATTGAAGCTTTGAACATTACCTGCTCCTGTTATCGAGTCAGTCAAGTGGAAGATAGGGTTCGTAACCAACCCCCACGCTTTGTCTTTAGCTCGCATTGACCAATGCTGATGCTTATGTGGTCTGATTCACATCTTCCCCTTTTTTATTCTTCTCTCCATGGTTCTCGATACCATTGGATGAGTACCTACTTCCCACAGCTAGCTTGTTTGCCTCGGTTGATATGACCCCTTGGCTAAAGCTTCCCTTTTCTCCCTTTGGTTGTGTGATACTATTGCTGACTGATTTGTTTGCTCCTTCGTTGCTTTTAATTCATTTTGTGATTGATTCATCCTGTGTTTACTTGTCTGATGACGTGATCCCGAAGGATTCCTATCTCCACTTAATTTTCGATTAAGTCGGAGGTAGGAGAGACATTAGGACAGCAATCCATGCCTGATAACATTATATAGCTTCCCTTCTGATCCTGACCTTAGGACCATTGATGCATGTTAACTTGCAGGACCGAGTTTCCCCCTTAGACTTTGTGTGTGTCTTTCCCCTTTGTTCTCTCGCACCCATGCGATCGAGATCGTGTTTCCTGCTCACCCGTAGTACCGTGAACTACGGATGCTCTGATTCCTCTTTCTTTGCGGATTGTGGATACGTAGGCACTAGATGCGATATCTCGGCGAGCACACTAACAACTAACTTCTGTTTTTCTTACCCTTGAGTCTTTCATCGTCTCATCTCAAAGAAAATTCAAAATATATAATAAAGGTAGGCATTTATTGCATTTAGGCCTTTCATATAAAGAAAAGATTATAAGGGGTCTTCTCTTATAATCTTAGAATGTGTATCATGTAGCCCATCTTGGGTCAATGTGTCAAACATTTGATCTTGTATGAGGGACTTAAATGCAATACTTGTTGAAGATACAAATAAAGAAAAAACAATTCTTCATTTCATAATCAACAAAAACACTTAATAAATACAAGTATGCTAGTGTGTTTGAACCTTAATAATTGGAACTAAGTGTGAGGGTCTTCTTCACCCTTAGTGTACTTTCTTACTCATTCCATCTTGGAATGTGAGGATGTACACATTCCAATAATTAAGATTTAGATACACTATCATATGCAAACAAATAACAAAATTTCTTAAAAGACAAAAACAAACAATAACGTCTTTCCTTCGGGAATTCTTTCCTCATCTCCTTCATTCACTCCTTAAGGATGCGTCATTTCCGTTCTACCACAAACAGGTAACGCCTAAGTCTCCCTACAGCGAGCTGCAACACTTAAACTGCTAGAACGTGAACGCTGACGTATTCCACTAAAAAAACTCAAACAATCCATCCCTGGTGAGGGGAACTACGTTGCTCTGATTCTCATGCTCCCGATGAGATATGTAGGCAGTGGGGTAGGGCCTATTCGAGCACTTCTTTTATTTTCCCTACATTTGTTTCTTTTTCTCTCTCTTTCTCCTTTTCCTTTTTCCTGTTCCTTTTCCTTTCCGGTAGTAGTGGAGCTCCAGATGACGACACCCTTAGATCGAGACAAGCAAGCGTGGATCCCATCGGGTACGATGGACGCGAGGGGGTGCTAATACCTTCCTTTCGCGTAACCGACTCCCGAATCCAGTTCTCTTGGTCGCAAGACTATGCTCTTTCCTTTCCTTCAGGTTTATGCGGTGTTTCCTTTCCCTCTCTTGGGATAAATACACATTGCTGGTGACTCTGTTTCGGTGCCACTTTCGCGTTTGTACTAGGATGAAAATCCCGGGAGCGACAGCTGGCGACTCTGCTGGGGACAGGTTGACCTATTGCTGGTCCATCCTAAGCGAGTCGATCCTAGCGCTTGTTTGCTTTTCTTTCATTGGGTGTTTACTGTTATCTTGTATTTGCTATTTACTGTATTTTATTACTTGTACCATATTTACAGCATGTTAGCATTTACATTTCATATATTATACTGTGTTGCACTGTTCTGTCTGTTTGGCGGGATGGGATTTCTGAGAGATGAGCCCATTACCAAGGCTTGAGTGCACACTTAGATTTAGAGTGGAGAGTAGTGGGACCTACGTACCATCTGTGTACGTTAGGTAATCACAAAAATCACAGCTAGACGAGGCTATCTTGGGACCCATCATGGCGTACGCATCTTGCGTATTCCAGGATGTCGATCTAGAGAGCTGTCGACTCTGGTGACCATTCTCGAGGACTCAGTTGCGGCACTCCTCCCGAGATGTGACAGTGGCAGACCACATTATGTGGCAAACCCATTGCACACTCTCGATCCGAGGACCCAATGCTGGGAACTTGCCATAGGTGTTCCTTTTGGGAAAGAGAATCAGTGGAGGCACTCCTCGATTGGCGATAGTACTGTACCCCGAGGGATGAATGTACTATTGCTTCTCGACCTCAGTGCCAGAAGCTGAGGGCCTTTCGTTTTGGAGAATCAGTTAAGGCCTCCTCGATTGATGATGATGCCAAACCAGAAATGGTGAATGTATCATCATTTCTCGACCTGAGAGCCCGGGATACTGAACATCCTAGTACCCACATGTGAGAAGGGCAGGTTGTTTACAGGTTTGCAGGTAACCTTGACTTTCATCCTACATGGTATTTTGGTTTTCCTATCAGTGTGGGCTTATCAGCCTGGTATTATGGCATCATGATTATTCTGACCATCCCGGTATTCTGATAAGACTTATGAGCTTATTCAGCCATCAGCACAGCAGTTATCCAAATTATATGGAAGCTTTGATCCCATGTCTATTTCATCTGCATCATCATTTTCGAATACATGTTCTTGTATTTCCAAGGGAGATTAACTTTGAGACTTGCCACTGAGCATTTCCATCCATTTCTTATGTTTTTTTCAAAAACAAATTTTTCGAGTTAAAGCATAATGATCCCTTGGAAATACTCGAACATGGCATGCTGTATGGCATTCTCATACTCATATGCATAACAGGTGTTCCAGAGCGGATTTCTCATTCTGACCTGGTATTCTCTTCAGAAATGGACAACAGGACTTCTTCCAACTACTTAATTCACCACAATCAAGGTTCAGATATGGAACAACTCTGAGCGGAGGTGACTGAGATGGGGGCCCAAATGGGGCATTTTATGGCTGACATTCAAGCATTGTCCCGAGGTCAGGAACTGCTGAGAGAAGAAGTCAATCGGATGAAGACTCAGATGGGCCGGGTTATGGAAACTCTGAATGCCGTGTTAAGAAAGGAAGACAATCAAGTGCCCGCTTCCGCGGCAGAAGTTCTCACCCCTCCTATCTCTTTGGGGTCTCCTCTAGACCATGGTTTGCCTAGTGAATCCTCTCCACCGTCAGAGCTTTTTCATCACCAACTGTTTCTTGAGGGTCTTAATCTGAGAAAGCTTGAAAAGAAGTTTGATCCGATTCTGATGCCATACGCTCAATTGCTTCAGTACTTGCTCAAATTTTAGCTAATTGATTTGATGCGGGACCTCCACACACCAAGTTTCGTATGGGTTCCAGTGTCCATGATAGGTGTGAATTCCATTCAGGGGTACCTGGTCATGATATTGAAAATGGTAAGATGCTCAAGTATAAGGTTCAAGAGCTTATTGATTCAGGGACAATTGAGTTCGCTCCCGTCAGCACCGTCAATTAAAGAGATGTTCCTCCGACTACTGCTAAAGAAGGGGATGGTCCTCCCACCTCTCAGGGGCCTTCCTCAATCTAGAAGCCTTGGGTTCCGAAACTACCGCATCAGTAAATCATAGATGGGACTCTCCCAGTTGCATCCCTTCATCATCAACAGAAGCAAGAAAGGGTTTTTGATCCTCTACCGATGTGTCATGGCAAATTACTTCAGCAACTACTTCAGTTAAGATTGATTGAGCTCCGGAAGTTGACTTCTCCTGCAAAACTTCCAAAAAGATGGGATGCCAAGGCTTATTGTGGTTTTCATTCAGGGGCACCAGGCCATGATATTGAGGGGTGTAGAGCATTCCAGCACCAAGTGCAAGACTTAATTGACTCCAAGGAAATCATGTTTGGTACAGCTGGGTTGAAGGTATCAGGTGATCTCATGCCAGGAGCTGCAAAGGAAGTGAGTATTCCTTCCCCTTCTCTAGGGTCTACCTCACGGGTGTATTCCTCAGCTGCAGGTTTCAAAGCCATCACGTCAGCAACCTTTGTTTGTTCCTCGGCTAAAGATGGGAAGAGAAATACAGGGGCAGACTGGGAACCCTAATCAACATTAGCAGCAAAAACGTCAGCAACAGAGGCGACGAGGACTTAGAAGGTCTGAGAGAGTGTCTACTCCAATTCCTATTTGTCAAAGTCAGCTTCTTGCTCGCCTTCTCTAAGGCTCTTTGATTCAGCTGGACAATGTCACGCCAGTGCCGTTTCCTTTTCCTCCGGGTTATGACATGAATGCCAGGTGCAAGTTTCACTCGGGAACATTGGGACATACAATTGACAATTGCAGAGTGTTCAAACATAAGGTGCAAGACTTGATTGACTCAAAGATTATCACAACAGACGGGTGGCCCATAAATTGAACTTTCTTCATCAGATTGAGCACCCAGTTTGCAAAGACATCTTCAGAATCAATAAGTCCAGACGGAGTCAAGTTTCCTCAACAAGGACAATCATTTAGTTTCTTTACTGCATTCTCATGTGTAGTTTTTTATGTTTGTCAAAACATTTGTATGCATGCATGAAATCTATTTTTCTTTGTATGTTAATCCTAATAAAGCGCGCATGTTTTTCTTGAAGTAATCCATTCGTATTCACTCATAAGTTTGCATATGTGCATTGCGATACCAACTGTCTTGCTTAAACTCTATGAGGGAGGTTGATGAGATGAAAACGCAAAAATAACTAATTGTGTGCTTTTGAACAGAACCCTGTTGAGGATGTACATGCATTGTTTCAACCCCCCAAACACTGGAGATATAAGGGAGATATACCCTCGTTAACCCCTTTGAGCCTTGAAGTAGGAGTTTCTTTCGTACGAAAAAAACCCTCACATTTAACCCAGGGCAGGGTAGGCGTCAGTTAATTTGACCGAGCGTTCAAATTTCAAAAGGAGTGTGCATCTGAGGATCCATTACCTTCTATTCCACCATCAAGAGGTCAAGAGATGTGAAACCACAATGGTTATCCATCAACAATCAAAGAGTGAGGTAGTCACAACCCTTCCAACAAAGTCAAGACAAGCCGGTGTCACACGACGTGTTAAAAAAAAAAGAAGAATAAAAAAAAAGAAATGAAAAGCCCGCTAAGTTGAAACTTGAAAACAAGCAACTTAGGCAAAAGTTAGGGCATCCCGCTGGACTCCGAAATCAAAGATTCAAAAGAATCTGTCCAGGCAAAAGTTAGGGATAAGCAAAAAAGAATACGAAAGCGAAAAACAAAAGGATTACAAAAGAAAATCCTCGAGCAAGAACAAAGTCGTGTGACTACGAACAAAAGACAAAAGGGGTGACTGTCAATCCAAAGCCTCATTAGGTGTCAAACCATCAGATGCATGGGTTCCTTAAAGATCACAAATTTTTTTGAGAGGCGAACGCTTGTGCAAATTAGCTGAATGTAGGACTGGCGAACATCACGAAGAATGGGTGGGCACCGATAAACTTTGAGCCATAAACCATTTTTCTTAAAACCGTGAACCAGGCCACGATACAACCCTCAAAAGTCCTAATTGAAACAGGGTTATTTCAAAGGCATACTACCAAGAGATAGCGTTCCTGACTCCTGTGAGTTGTGCTAAAAGATCTTTGTTGGTGTTGCATATGCATTGCATTCTTTCATTCAAAAATTAATGTTGTATCTTAAGCAGTGATCCGTTCACAGCTTTGCGACATCTTTTCAGTAAAGACTTCAAGATTAACATGTGTGTTGCATTAGAATTTTCATTCTCAGACTAAAACATTTTCTGCTTGCATACATTTGTTTGACATCAAAAGAAGTTTATACATGGAAATGCAGTCCAGAAGCTTAATCTTGCCGAGTTGAGAATTCTGAGACTCCCGAAGGACAACCACATCCAGTGGTACTACCTCAAGAAACTTTGTTGAGCAGGAGCTTTCCCAACAAGTTGTGCTAAGACGTAGTCGATCTGGGGCAATCACGTCGAACCATCTCTTTAAGGTGTAGCCAATCTGAGCCAATCACGTCGAGAAATCTCTTCAGAGTTCAGCTGAACTAGGGCAATTACTTCAAGATTTCTCTGTAGACTATATAGTCTGAGGCAGTTACTTCGAGATCCGACGAATCTCTCCAAGAGTTTGAAGACACTGAAGCATTGAGCTTGCCAAGTCTTCTGTAAAATCCTCTTGAGATGACTTCTTCTAAGTAATCCATGTAGTCTGGGGCAGTTACGTCGAGATCCAACGAATCTCTACAAGAGTTTGAGGACATTGAGGTGTTTTGAATGTCAATTCGTCTATAAAATCCTCTTGGGACAATTTCTTTTGGTGGACCATATTGGTCTGGGGCCAAATGAAAAAAAAACGGTTGGTCACGCATATGCAGGCAATCAGTCAAAAGGCTTGAAACAAAGAGGCATTTCAACCCAAGGCATTTGTGGTCCCTTGTCTTCAGCAGACTTCGTTAATCATGCTCCCAACAAGAGATGCATCAAAACCTTTCTCCCCAACAAGTGGTGGTTCAGAGGTAGATTTTCTTAGTTGCAGAAGTCATCCAGCACGGGGCATACGTGCACGTCCTTTGCTTATAGGCAGCAGCCTCATACTAGGCTCAAAAACAAGATTGAAGCCTTTTCGAGATCAGAGATCATGTCTTCTATTAATAAGTCGATTCTCCTATTCAGTACTTCCAACAGCTACAAGCTTTTCTGTGTCGATAATGGTTGCGAATTTCCCAGTAAAGTTGCCTCGCAGACACCGAAGTTGATAGTCAATGCCCAGTGAAGTCACCAGGAGTTTGAAGATGCTTAACCTTCCGTAAAATCCTCTTATGACGTTTTCTTCAGATCAGCCGCGTAATCTGGGGCAAAAGCAAGTTGTTGAACCTATCAGACATGGGGCATTTGGAATTTCTCCGGCAAGAGATGTTCCAGATTTATTATTCCCAGTAGAGTTTGAGGACACTTGGTCTTCTGTAAAATCCTCTCAAAGGGCATCCCCAGCACGAGACGCTTTAAAGCAGCTTTCTCCAGCAGAGTTGATGACAAGCTCATTATCCCCAACGGAATCGTCAAACGGAAAGTTCGCCTAACATGGGGCATTGTGGCACTTATCCTAGGCTCAACAGTTTTATTCCTCAGCAGACTACCGTGGAATTGCTTTGGGTTTCCCCAGCAGATCTCTAGGGACTTTTTCCTAGCATGTTGCAACGGATTGTATTCCAACTAGGATTTGCATACCCCCGGCAGAGTAGCCCTGATTCCCAGCAAGATCATATCTCTGGTAATGATATCCCCCACAGAGTTCGACATTTTGACAGTAATTTCCCCAGCAAGGTCTAAATAGATCGAGGGAATCTTTTCTTCAGCAAAGTGTCAGCATATAATATTACCCAGCCGGTGGTGTAATTCTCAGTATTGCTCATTTACAGCTCAAGTCCATCGATAGTATGGCAAGCCAGTAGTCGCCTGGCGTCGTTCAAAAAGACATTGTTGAAAGTCCAACGACAGTTTGGCAAAGCTGCAAAAGTCCATCTGAAGATGGCAAGTTTGAGATTCCAAAGCCGGTTTGGTAATCATTGAAGTCCAACGAAAGATTGGCAGAAATCCAACACGAATTGGTAAAAGTCCAACGATAGATTGGCAGAAATCCAACACGGATTGGTAAAAGTCCAACGACAGTTTGGCAAAGCTGCAAAAGTCCATCTGAAGATGGCAAGTTTGAGATTCCAAAGCCGGTTTGGTAATCATTGAAGTCCAACGACAGATTGGCAGAAATCCAACACGAATTGGTAAAAGTCCAACGACAGATTGGCAGAAATCTAACACGAATTGGTAAAAGTCCAACGACAGATTGGCAGAAATCCAACACGAATTGGTAAAAGTCCATTGTTTAGAATGGCAGAGCAGCTATAGTCCATCGACAGTATGGCAAGCCAGTAGTCGTCTAGCGTCGTTCAAAAAGACATTGTTGAAAGTCCATCGACAGTATGGCAAGCCAGTAGTCGTCTGCCGTCGTTCAAAAAGACATTGTTGAAAGTCCATCGACAGTATGGCAAGCCAGTAGTCGTCTGGCGTCGTTCAAATGACAGATCTCTTCGACAACGTTTCATTGAAGATTCATTCCATCAGTCTCGTTGAGTTTATATCCCTTTCCTTCTTCTCCACAGTGGGCAAATTTTGCGGTTCTGTTTGTATTCAATCACCTTGTACCTTGAATGTCTGAAAGCAGTTGCTATCATCCTTTCAGGTCCAAGCTGATTGAATAGGGGCAGCTGTAGTACCCCAAAATTTGCCCTACCTTTTTCTGGCTTTTGCTTCGCGTTCATCTGCATTTTTAGGTCATAACTCGTGTTCATTCATTTGCATGTGTTCCTGAGGTGTGGGTCATGGTTTCTTATCTTTTGTGTGACTTGGTTGATATTCATCAATTGAAGATGGTGGTTAAGGTTGCCTGACAAAGGCATCTTGGTATTTATGGTTAGCAAAGTTTATTGATTGAAGTTGGAGATTGGTTGAGAGTACAAGTTTGCTTTGGATTTGGAATTTGGGGTGAATTAAGCATGTTAAGACTGGTTATGTGGATCTATTGGAATTCATATTTCATTATCCATCTTTTCTACAATAAACCCATTAGTCATTTTCATTTTTCAAATCCATATTTTCCCAAACCACTTTTTGGTCCATATCCATTTCATTCCAATATCCATTTTTCTAAACTATAATCCACCCCATATCATAAACCATAATCCACTTTTGACATCCATAACTAGTTTGCAAATCCATTACACATTCCTAATATCCAACAATCAAAAGAATGAACATCCATTTCCATGTTCCAAATCTAATATCCACATTTTTTTAAACTCATTTTTATAGCCCATATTCTTAATACATCCACTTCTAAATCCATTTTTACCTATAGTCCAAAATCAGTCATTACTCATTTTTATTCAAGATCCAATTTTATCCCCAAACCGTTTTCCCACATGCAAATTTTGAATCCATGAAACAAATTCAAAATTGTGTTCAATAAGCCACATTCATTTTTCCAATTCCATTGAACCAACCGACTGTCCAAAGCCCAATTATTCCACCTGTCTTTTGCTAGCCCAAGCATATACAAAAAGCCTAAATGACTCCCAAGTTCATAAGGTGAAAGCTGTACTTTAAAAGCTATTGGAATCAAATTCTTACTTTGGCATATAACCCACACAATAGTGGCATGCTTAGAAGATAATGATGCCAGACATGCGTTGGATCCGCAAAACAGGTACAGAGTTCAGACAAGACCACACGGGCATGGTGATGTGCATTCACTTCTTCATTTCAGCGGTTTTATGAAAGTGGCATAAGGGGATCTCTTTTCCAAGATACAAATGGACTTCTGTCCAAAATACTTCATCAAGTATTATTTCCGCACCTACTTTTGGAATTTCATCAACTTGAAAGCATTTTGGTATTTAAGATATTACAAGCTTGAAATGTTGCATAACAATGAAAAAGATACACAACATTTATTGAAAAGGAAAATAACAAGAAAAATAGCAGCATATCAAAAAAGGTTCTAGCAGGAAATACATAACAGAAATTAACAAAGAATTCTCAGCAGAAAAATGATTACATTGCAGAGTCTCTACGGCATCAAGTCATGACATAACCTGATATCAGAACCAACACTAACTCACTAACATTTTTCCCTAACAGAACTAACTGTCATTTTTCTCCCTAACCGTTTTCTAACTACCTCTAACAATCTCCTAACCAACTCTCTCTTCTCCGATTTCACTTTCATCACCAATCTCAAACCAATTTTTCACTTCTTCATCAATACTCCACTTCAATCTCCCTCTCTCCCAGATTCGATTTCTGCCATCATCTTCAATCGTCAAGCTTCAACAACTCCATAGCTTCATCTTCAATCTTCATCATTCTCTAACCTTCAATCATCTTCTCCACCTGCAAAATCACACAAAAAACCACAAACAGAAGAATGAGAGAAGAAGATCTAAGAAATTTTCTAACCGAATCCTAACCGAAGAAACCAATGCTAACAGAACCTTCTTCCTCGATTCAACATTTTCAAGAACTCTTCCCAAACTCTTCTTCATACATCACCAATAAATCTTCAGCCTGTTTCATCAATCATCATCGCGCCATCACCAGTTCTTCAACTCTCCACCATTAACATCGACCTTCACCAACCTACAAATTCAGAAGTGATTCAGTGCATCAACAACAATGAGTTGAATGCAACAGCATTGAAGAACAACTACGGAGAAAGATTGAAGAGAGCTTCCTACCTGTTGTAGCGTTTCGTCGTCGCGTAAAACCGAACGGAAACGGAGGAGACGATATCGCCGGTAACATTCTCGCGGCGGAGACGTGGTTAAGGAGAAAGTGAGGAAAAAGGATTCGCTTGGGTTCTTCGATTTGTTAGATCGGAGACGATGAGTTTTGAGACGGCGCCGAGGTAAAGCGGATGAAGGGATGAAGATGAGAAGCCATCGAGAGAGGAGAATCGCGACTGAAGTGATGATTTAGTGAACTAGGGTTTTTCTGAAGCTATAACTTGATAGGTTTTTCAATTGTTTTGCGAATTGGACCAGGCTTTTCCTCTACAGAAAGTCTATCATCGCCATGGATTCATTCCTACACCTCCCTATACACTACTGCACTCCACGGTTAGTTATTTAGTTTATTATTTCTTTTTGTTGTGTGAAACTAATTAGATGTTAATTAGACTTCAGTGTTAGATTTAGGTTTTAATTTTGATTTTTGATTAACTAGTTTTAATCATTTTGTATTTAGGAATGAATTCTAACCTAACAATAGAATTAATATGATTGTGATTTGGTTTTTTTTAACTTTAGCTCTAGAAATCGATTTTGTTTTAATGCTTGATTAGGAAAATAGGATAATTAGATTAGGGATAAATTTCTGTAATTAGAACTTAATCTCATGTTAATTAGGTTTACTTTAGAATTCGACTTGGAATTTAGATGAATCTAAAGTTTGTGCTTAATGTGTTTTAATTTTTGCTTAGATTTTAATATCAAAATTCGATTAGAGTCCAAGGTTAGAATTGAATGTTTTCCATGGAAATTGATTGGGTATTAATCTTGGAATTAGATTTTAGAATTAATTCTCCATTTAGAATTTGTTTTGAATTAGAAATCTAATATTGACTATCACTTTGATTTAAACCATGTTCCTTAATTGACTTTTTTTACATGGTTTAACAATCGATTTTGTAGACTAATGTTGGCATGGTTTTGATGTTGATAATGGTCTTTGATTAATTGTTTTTTGGCTTAATTGCTTAATAGTTTTTTGCTTAAATCGCACTTATCGTTTTAGCTCAATTGCGTACTAATTGTTTTTACCTAAATGTTTACTAATTGATTTTGGTAATTGTTCTCTAATTTTTTGCTTAATTGCCTTAATCATTTTTGCTTAATTGCACTAATTGTTTTTGCTTAATCGTGCTACTCATTTTTTTTGCTTAACAGCATTAATTGGTTTTTACTTAATTGTCCACTAATTGTTCGTTAGAATTAACTTTGAACTAATTAGTTATTGACATAGTTTGGTTTGATTTTGTTCTAACATAGAACATACTTAGAGTTTAATGCTAACTTGGACTAATTTTCATAATAGTTTCATTTGGTAACTTTGCTAATAGTCTTTAATGTGTTTTACATAGATTTGTGGCTAATTGTGGTTTACATTTAGCCTTGATTTCATTTACTTCTTGTTGACAATTTCCATTTGAATTTTGACTAACCTTTGAGTTTGTTTTGTAGTGATTCTCACTTGACTTGATAAGTGGTTTAAATGTAGAAGTTGCTGTAACATACACAGCTGCTGTGCACAAAGTGTACTGTGAGATGTTGTTGTTCTGTCTAGCTGCGTATACACCCATTCTGTTCTGTAAATAGTAGCTGTTATAGACTGTTTTTACTTGTTGCTAGTTTTTACAGCTATGCAGGTGCTGGAGCGCTGTTGTTGTTGCTGTTTTGGCTTATGGCCTTGTTTTATTGTTTTAAGAGCATTTGGTTCCATGCCTTTCACAGACCCGTTTCACTTTCTAACACTTTTGCTCATTTATGCTAGATCACTAGAAGTTGGCCGGTTTGCTTATACTTTGCTTGCGTTGCTACGGATTGATATCCGTTCGGTATCATTTCTCTTCTCTGTTACTAATTTCGCATTTTTTTCCTTTTTATGCCATGAGAAGTAGGATTGGGAGTCCGTGCCACTTGGCCGGCAATGCTGGAAGTCCTCAAAGGAGGCTCTGTTTTCGATTGTTTAATATTGTGCCTGAAGACCTCTATGAGGCATCCCATTCCCATTTCCCCTGGTAAGACCTCCAAGGAGGCAATTGACGGAAGGTAGGGTTCGCAATCGACCCCCGTTATTCTAGTCGAGTCGTTATTAGCTCTCATTACATGATTGAAGCTTTGAACATTACCTACTCCTATTATCGAGTCAGTCAAATGGAAGATAGGGTTCGCAACCAACCCCCACGCTTTGTCTTTAGCTCGTATTGACCAATGTTGATGCTTATGTGGTCTGATTCACATCTTCCCCTTTTTTATTCTTCTCTCCATGGTTCTCGATACCATTGGATGAGTACCTACTTCCCACAGCTAGCTTGTTTGCCTCGGTTGATATGACCCCTTGGCTAAAGCTTCCCTTTTCTCCCTTTAGTTGTGTGATACTATTGCTGACTGATTTGTTTGCTCCTTCGTTGCTTTTAATTCATTTTGTGATTGATTCATCCTGTGTTTACTTGTCTGATGACGTGATCCCGTAGGATTCCTAGCTCCACTTAATTTTCGATTAAGTCGGAGGTAGGAGAGACATTAGGACAGCAATCCATGCTTGATAACATTAGATAGCTTCCCTCCTGATCCTGACCTTAGGACCATTGATGCATGTTAACTTGCAGGACCTAGTTTCCCCCTTAGACTTTTTGTGTGTCTTTCCCCTTTGTTCTCTCGCACCCATGCGATCGAGATCCTATTTCCTGTTCACCCGTAGTACCGTGAACTACGGATGCTCTGATTCCTCTTTCTTTTCAGATTGCGGATACGTAGGCACGAGATGCGATATCTCGGCGAGCACACTAACAACTAACTTTCGTTTTTCTTACCCTTGAGTCTTTCATCTTCTCATCTCAAAGAAAATTCAAAATATATAATAAAGGTAGGCATTTATTGCATTTAGGCCTTTCATATAAAGAAAAGATTATAAGGGGTCTTCTCTTATAATCTTAGAATGTGTAGCATGTAGCCCATCTTGGGTCAATGTGTTAAACATTTGATCTTGTATGAGGGACTTAAATGCAATACTTGTTGAAGATACAAATAAAGAAAAAACACTTCTTCATTTCATAATCAACAAAAACACTTAATAAATACAAGTATGCTAGTGTGTTTGAACCTTAATAATTGGAACTAAGTGTGAGGGTCTTCTTCACCCTTAGTGTACTTTCTTACTCATTCCATCTTGGAATGTGAGGATGTACACATTCCAATGATTAAGATTTAGATACACTATCATATGCAAACAAATGACAACATTTCTTAAAAGACAAAAATAAACAATAACGTCTTTCCTTCAGGAATTCTTTCCTCATCTCTTTCATTCACTCCTTAAGGATGCGTCATTTCCGTTCGACCGCAAACAGGTAATGCCTAAGTCTCCCTACAGCGAGTTGCAACAACTAAACTGCTAGAACGTGAACGCTGACGTATTCCACTAAAAAAATGCAAACAATCCATCCCTAGTGAGGGGAACTACGTTGCTCTGATTCTCATGCTCCCGATGAGATACGTAGGCATTGGGGTAGGGCCCATTCGAGCACTTCTTTTATTTTCCCTACATTTGTTTCTTTTTCTCTTTCTCTCTTTCTCCTTTTCCTTTTTCCTATTCCTTTTCCTTTCCGATAGCAGTGGAGCTCCAGATGACGACACCCTTTGATCGAGACAAGCAAGCGTGGATCCCATCGGGTACGATGGACGCGAGGGGGTGCTAATACCTTCCTCTCGCGTAACCGACTCCCGAATCCAGTTCTCTTGGTTGCAAGACCATGCTCTTTCCTTTCCTTCAGGTTTATGCGGTGTTTCCTTTCCCTCTCTTGGGATAAATACACATTGCTGGCAACTCTCTTTCAATCATCCGTCTCTCTCTTTCTATGCCCTCACCTGAAACCTAAATGGCCGGGGAAGGCTGGTGGCCGCCGGCGGCGCCACCGTCTTCTCCGGTTGTTCACCACCTCCAAACACTAAACTCTAAGCACAAACCCTAGTTATCTTAACGTGGTGATTACGAATCCGACCTCCGTTTCTTCTAAATCTTAAACAAAATACCGGATCGGAGGAGAGACAATCGAGAACCAGAATCCACAAAAGTTCAAAGCAATAATCATAAAAACACAACGGATTCTGAATCCGAGGCCACAGCTAAAGAGAGATCAAAATTTACGTACCTACCAGAGATAAGTCCGGCGCTTCTTCAAGTTTGCGACGAGAAACAGAAAACGAGAGGTGAGATAATATTCTTCTTAATTTCTTACTCTGCTTCTTCTTCTTCGATCACTGATTATTGATTATTGCTCATTTTTATTCCTCCGATTCCACTCGCTTACATGTTGATGATAAGCTCTTGAATCGGTTGTTGTTGTTGATTTGATGCAGGTTCTTGAATTGATGACGAAGATCGAAATTGAAATCCATTGAACGATTGCGGAATTGTTGAGGCGTGCCGACTTCGAACCAGATGAAGGTTGGAGGTTTTTGCAGTGGAGTGTTGATGAGCGATTTTGGAGAATTTCCAGTTGAAGATGAAGGTTCAAGTTGAAGATTGCTGAAAGATATGTGAAATTCAGGGAAGAAGTTGAAGATTGAAGGCTTGTTGCGGTTTCGGAATCTGAGAATTGAAGTAGAGCGACGAACCTTGGAGATGATTAGAGAATTGAAAGAGGATTTTCTATGGCGTTTTCCTCTGGTTTTTTGTTAAAACGGCTAATGCAGGTTGAAGATGAATAAAGGAGAAGAGAAGAAGAATTCAGAGAATGAAGAATGGTGAAAACAAAAACGGTGAAGAAGACCCTCAAGAATGAAGATGATGAGGTTTTATATCAGAATTCAGGGAGGGTGAAAATGGTATTTCACATTGAAATTCGGTTAGAGTTTTCTTGGAGTTTGTTAAATTCTATTAGAGAAATTTGAGGAGGTTCTGTTATGAGAAATTAGTTAGGTTCTCTTGAAGGTTTGTTAATTTGGAACTAAAGTAGAGAAAAAATTGTTAGAGAGTTTTTTGTGAGAATTTTGGTTAGAGCAATTAGAAATTCAGTTATGGTGGTTTTTGTTTCTGAAAATTCTGTTGCAATAGATTTTTTTGATATCTGGCTGAATTTCTTTTCAGCTGCTATGAATTAATTCTGCTACGTCCCTTTTCATTGCAAGTGCTGTTGTGTATTATTTTCTGCATAAATTATTTTTCTGCTATAATTTTCCTGCAATTCTCACCTTTTTCACTGCTATTATATTTATTTCCTGCATAAAGTAAATTCTAAAAAAACTGGACTCTTTCAACTGTGCGTTAACTAGATTTCTCTTTGAACCGAAAATGGTTGTTGAATTACCATATCTATCCCAATGTTGGGGCTTTTTAGAGTTCATTTTTATGAACTTGTTCCCATTTCTTTATCAGTAGGTTTCGGTATCTCAAAGGAACATACAAGAGACTCATCAACGAATAATAATGCACCGACGTTGTCAAACTCCTCGCCATATTTTGGAGCAGAGAATATTGTGGCTAATGTCCGTTTAGCGAAAAACCCATATCCATCCTCGACACCCTGATGACCTCTGCAGATAAGATCAAGATCATTTTTATCAAAAAATCCTGCGACACCATCAGCTCCAAAAGTACACGAAAGGCCTCGGTCGCTATTCTGCCAACCTTCAATACTATAACCAGGATCAGACCAAAGGATTTCACACAAGAGACCATTATCAGGAATTTCGGTCGGCCTCACAACCTCTCTTATATGATCTAAACTTTGTAACTCAGGAGACAGTCCGTCGTGCATACAGAGTATTTTTCGTCACCAAGTACAGCTACCGGCAAATAGTTAAAACAATCGGTGAATATCTTCCATAGCCTAACATTGAACCTCCTTTTACATTCGTCGTAAAAACCATAGATTCAGTTTATCTTTGCATCTTCATGGAGTTCAAAAAAAAGATAATTCTGTACGAACTTCCACGCCAGCTAGGATCCACACCAAATGGATATGGATCAACAAATAGGTTTGGCTTAGTTATTCAGATGGACAAATGGATTTGAAACTTTAAAATGGATGTTGGCTTCGAGTATGAATTGGACCTGACATTTAAACATGGATTTAGAAATGGGTTAAGCAAATGGACAATTAAAAGGAATATGGACCAAGGGATCAAAATGTGGATTTTGAACCTAAAGATGGATATGGATACTTGGAAGACTTATGGATATGTTTTATTGGAAAAATGGATAACATGGATTTTGAATGAATAAATGGTTAATTGTAAAAATGGATAATGGATTTTGGATATGAACTAAATTGAATAAAATGGATATCCAACATGGTTATAGGTTTTGGATGTGGATGATGAAATAGATAGCGCTATTTGGATTTGAAACCATGGATTTAAGATTGAAAAGTGGATTTGACTTTGGATATGGATATTAAAATGGACAATTGGACTAAAAATGGATATTAGGAATTGGATAATGGTTTACGGTTGAAATGAATATCAAAAGTGGATTATGGTTTATGATATGGGTGGATACGGATTTACGGACTTGTATCTTGAATTCCAAATATCTTAAAGCGCTTGCCCAATCCAAATCCAAATTCAAACTCAAATACTCCATGAACTCTATATCGAATCAGCTTCAATCTCCTCCCTCATTAACTTGTATTATACGCAATAAACAATAAGCAACTGAGAGAATAATTCTGTCCCGACCGCATTATAATTCCACAACTGTATCTCATGTCAAGATGCCTTTGCCATGAACCTCAATCCATCTTTAATTGATGAAAATCAACCAAGTCGCCCAGAAGATAAGAAACCATGATCACATGCCTCAGGAACACATGCAAATGAATGAATATGAGCTATGACTTACTGGATATGCAGAATGAATGCGAAGCGAAAGCCAGAAAAAGTTAAAAAAAAATAGGGCAAATTTTGGGGTGCAACAGCTGCCCCTATTCAATCAACTTGGACCTGAAAGGATGATAGCAGCGGCTTTCAGACATTCAAGGTAGAAGGTGATTGAATACAAAGAGAACCGCAAAATTTGCTAGCTGTAAGGAGTGAAAACGTAAATGGCCCAGTCACACTTCGTCAAAGGAATTCGACGGAAAGACAACATACCCAGAGAACCACATCGTCAAAGGGATTTGACGGGAAGAAAAATGGAACCCGACTGAAAGGACACATCGTCAAAGGGCTGACGGCAAGAAGACTCGACCAAAGGAAGCACATCGTCAAAGGGGTTTGACAGAAAGAAGACTCGACTGAAGGAACACATTGTCATAGGGATGACATGAAGCAGATTCCTACGTCGTCAAAGGGTTGACAGAAAGAAGACACCTGACCGAGGAAACCCGTTGTCACATTGTCATAGGGATGACAGAAAGAAGATGAAACCCAAGAAACACCTCGTCAAAGGGTTGACGGGAAGAAAAGATAACCAACATACCACATCGTCAAAGAATTGACGGAAAGACAGCCCGAACACCCGACCGAAGGGACACATCGTCATAGGGATGACAGAAAGAAGATGAACCCCAAGAAACACATTATCATAGGGATGACAAAAAGAAAATGAAACCCAAAAAACACCTCGTCAAAGGGTTGACGGGGAGAAAAGATAACCAACGGACCACATCGTCAAAGGGGTTTGACGGAAAGACAGTCCGAACACCCGACCGAAGGGACACTTTGTCATAGGGATGACAGAAAGAGGACTCGACCAAAGGAAACACATTGTCATAGGGATGAAAGAAAGAGGACTCGACCAAAGGAAACACATTGTCATAGGGATGACAGAAAGGAGACGCGACCGAAGAAAGCACATCGTCAAAGGAGTTTGACAGAAAGAATACCTGACTTAGGGAGCACATCGTCAAAGGGGTTTGACGGAAAGAAAACCATACGAGGAAACACATCATCAAAGGGGTTTGATGGAAAGGAAACCTGACCGAAATGTCGTCATCAAGGGGTTGATGGACAAAGACTGGTTGAGGGTAAGATCGACGTATGATCTACGACCCAAAAGAAAGGTAAGCAGAGGAGTTGATTGTAATGTCTGCTGGGGATATGTCACCGTCTTGACTGAACATTGATTTGGGCTCTCGCGCAAAGTACCAAATCTGGCTTATGCTTCGCATGCATATGTTTGAATTTTCTTTCTATGGCGTAATGCTCCATACAAAATGGAAATGCTACGCGATTTGAGGATGCAATGATCACTATATGCAAAAAACCGACGTATGCTCGGGCTACCGGGAAAGAAGGATGTGCCAAGTATAATTGGACTTTGCTGGCAAGGACAGGTGAAACCTGATGGTGATTGTTTTTCAAAGGCGAAATCTTTCTAGGTACCAATGGGGATTGGATTTTGTATGAAGTGCCAATAGGGATTGGACTTTTCTTTAAAGGGGCGCCAATATGGATAGGGCTTCAGGTTTTTGAAATATACCAGCAAAGTGGGCTGTGGAAGGATGCCGAGCAAGGCTGGGCTACGGATTTGCTGTTTGGATTTACAAGGCTTCATGCAATGTTATGCTGATGATTATGCAATGACAATGACTATGCAATGATGTTTATGATATGCAACAGGAGCACCCAGCAAAATGAATGCTGACAAGACGAGGTCAACTCCACTGGGGATAACAAACTGAATCGCCTTCAGTGTCATAAACTGCTCAAGATCCCGACTAAACCTCCACTCTGCAGGGACCTACTAGAATATGAATAACAAATGTCTGCTGGAGAAACATCCCAGGAATCTGCTGAAAAAAAATGCCAATGACAATCGACCTTTGACTTACTGGGGAAAGCTAACCACCACTAAAAAATCTGCTTGGGGATCAATGGTTGATGATGTCAGCCCTGCTAGGGGACCAGATCAGACTTGGTCCTCTGTTGGGAATCTACCTTCTACCCTTACTCCGTTGGGGAGACGGAAACTTTACAGCAAACTGAGGAAGCACAAATCCAACACTCTTATCCTGTACGGGAATATGAACTCTTGTTGAAGAACAATAACCTTCGCCAAGTGGGCTAGGGGAGAGCGAACTCATGAACTCTTGCTGGGGAGAACAATCACAGTCTTCATAATGCTCTGCTGAATATGACAAAAACTTCAGCTATTTCTGCCGAGGAGAGAAACTCTACTGGGGACGTCACGTGTTAACTATCACCATAAACCCCGCAGATGTGATATGACCAAAAGAGGTGCTCTGATGCGGCATAACCTATAAATGAACATGTCTTTAGAATGTCTCGTGAAGATTCGACATATATTGCCCCATAACTTTTGATTAACCGTCCTCCAGAGGGAATAACCTTTTGTGCTTTTGGGGGGCCTGCCCCAGCCTTGAAATGATTTGTGCCCCTGTCTGGTTGATCTGTGAAGGAATACCTTTAACTGACCTTCGAGAGATTTTCTAAATCTCGACTTGATTGCCCCTGAGTCTCAACATAATTGCCCCAGATTAACCGAATTGCAGAGATATTTCACAATGTAACTGCCCCGGATTGACAACTTCTTAGCACGAGTTGCCGTGAAAGTACACACCCGACATAATCACTTGGTAACATGTCCCTTGTCACTCTCATCCCCGGAGTTTTCAAGCATCTCACTTTGGCGGGATCAAAATTCTCGACTGATGTTCACTTTGTAAGCCTTACGGGTGTCAAATACATGTAAGCAAGCATAAAATATCTATTCCAAGAATGAGAATTATAATACAACATATATATTAATCTCGAAGTTTTTTTTTTTTTTACGAAAAGATATCGCCAATACATGTGAACGAGTCACTGGTTAAGGTGCGACACAGATTTTTTTAAAATGGAAAATAGCATGCACATGCAATACCAACCAAGGTCTTTGAGCACAACTCATGGGAGTCAGGGACGCTATCTTATTGAAATACGCCTTCAGAATAAACCCTGTTTCAATTAGGACTTTTGAGGTTTGTAACGTGGCCTGGTTCGCGGTTTAAGAAAAAAGGATTTATGGCTCAAAATTTTGTTTGTACCCACCCATTCTCCTTGATGTTCTCCAGTCCTACGTTCAGCTAACTCGACACAAGCACTCACCTTTCAAAAGGTTATGAATGATATGAGGATGGTTAAGGAACCCACACGGTTTACAGAGCGACATTCACCCCTTTTGTCCTTTGGTGTCTGTGGTCACACGACTTGTTCTTTGCTCAAGGATTTTTCTTTTTATTCCTCTCATTTTTTCGCTTTTCGTTCTTTTGTTTTTTTATTTCCCTGATTTTTGCCTGGACAGATTCCTTTTGAATTTTCGATTTTGAAGTCCAGCGAGATGCCCTAACTTTTGCCTAAGTCACTTGTTTTCAAGTTTCGACTTAGCGGGCTTTCTTTTTTTTCTTTTGATTGTTTTTTTTTTGAACAAATCGTGTGACACTGGCTTATCTTGACTTGTAAAGGATTGTGACTGCCTCACTCTTCGGTTGATGAGGTATAACCGTAGGTGTAATTGATCCTTAGATGCACATTCCTTTTGAAATTTGAACGCTCAGTCAAATTACCTGACACCTACCCTGCCCCAGGTTAAGATTGAGGGTTTTTCATTTTAAGAAAGAAACTCCTACTTCTAGGCTCAACAGGGTTTGACAAAGGTTTCACTCCCTTATATCTCCGATGTTTAGGAATTTGAAACAATGTCTGTACATCCTCAACAGGGTTTTATCCAAAAGCATACAACCAAAGATTGTGCGTTTTCATCTCATCATCCTCCCTCCAAGAGTTTAAACAAGACAGTTAATATTGCAGTGCATACCAACATTAAATGAGTGAATACGAATGAACTTTTTCGAGAAAAACATATTTATTGCATGAAAATCATCATTCAAGAACTAACAAGTTTATTACATGCAAACATTAACCTGTAATGAGAATTACAAATGAAAATGCAGTAAAGAAAATTGATGTTCGCCATTGCTGAGGAGACTTGGCTCCGACTGGACTGATTGCTTCAGGAGAGGTCTTTGTGGTCTCAATTGCTCACTTGGGAAGCTTCAGTTAACGTACAGACTGTCTTCAGTGAAAATGATAAACCCAACGTCAATGAGATCTTGCACCTTGTGCCTGAACACCTTGCAATCTTCAATGGTATGCCCCTGTGTCCCCGAGTGGTACTCGCATCTAACACTCTTGTCATAATTTGGGGGAAGGGGATACGGAACAGGAGAAGCTTCCTTTAGCTCGATCAAAGAGTCTTGAAGTAAACGGGAAAACAGATAACTGTAAGGAACAGTAATGGGATCAAACTTTCTCTCATGCCTTCTAGACTTTTGTTGACTCTTCAGATGATAGCTCTGTTGTCGATACCTACTTGTACCTTCCTCTCGTTCGGGCGCTTTCTTCCTTAGACTTGGCTTAGGAGCGGGCAACAGTTGAGGAGGAGAAGATTCCAAGACCACAGGTTGCGAGAAATGCCCCTGACTTGGTGCAACTTCAGGAGGGGAAACCAGGATATTCCCTTCTTTTGCAGCAACAGGAGTAAGACCACCTTGTACGCTTACGCCGTCCGACGTGAATTCAATTGCTTTCAAGTCGATCAGATCCTGGACCACATGATGAAAGGCTTTACATTTTTCCACATTATGCCATGGCGCACCAGAGTGAAAATCGCAATGGGCATTTGCATCATAATCGAATGGGAGCTTTCCACGAGGAGGATTTATCGTCCGAAGTTCAACCAATTAGAGCTGAAGTAGATACCTCAACAACTGAGCATAAGACATAAGAATCGGATCATAGATTCTATCAGCCTTCTTCGACTTTGATGGGTACTTCTAGGCCTTGGGGTTGTCTTGGGAGATGAGAGGTAACTGCTGATGAGGAAATTCCGGAACCCCAAGTCGTGCATAAAATCTATGAGGCACATCACTCTTTGGGAGGGATCCCTCAAACAATGGAGGAGAGACAATTCCAGTCGCGGCCTCAGGCATGGGAGTATTATCTTTGCTTAACACACCTCTCACAACTTCCATAATCAGACTCATCTGAGTCTTCAGTTGGTGGACCTCTTTCATCAACATTTTCTGGTCTTGAATCAAAGCTTCCATGTCCCACATAAACTGCCCCATTTGGCTTCGCATTTCCCTTAACTCTGCTTGAACCAGATCCATGGTCAACTTCCGAAGGGCTTGAGCAATTAAATCTGAAATTCCGAAGAAAACCAGACCAGGATAAGAATAACCAAGCCTCGAACACCTGTTATGCAAATGATTATGAAAATGCAATTTTATAATGCAGTAAGACATGGGATCAAAGTTTCCACATAATCTGAATAATCATTGTGCTGTGCTGATGACTGAATAAGTTCATGAGTCTGTTCTGAAGAGAATACCAGAATAACCAGAATAACCAGAATACCAGGCTGATGAGTCCACACTGATAGGAAATCCAGAATACCGGGTATGTTGAAGGTCAAGGTTACCTGTAAACAACCCGCCCCTCTCACATGTGGGTACTAGAAAAGCGAGGATCCTCAATATCATGGACTCTCAGGTCGAGAAATGATGATACGTTCACCATTTCTGGTTTGGCATCATTATCAATCGAGGAGGCCTCAACTGATTCCCCTAAAAAAGGATATCCTATAGCAAGTTCCCAGCATTGGGTCCTCGGATCGAGAATGTGCAATGGGTTTGCCACAAAATGTGGTCTGCCACTGTCACAACTCGGGAGGAGTGCCGCAACTGAGTCCTCGAGAATGGTCACCAGAGTCGAAAATTCCTCCAGAGAATATCTACTGGCCTGTATAGAGCATACAGTAGCAGATAGCTCTGGATAGAACCTCGTCTGGTTGTAGGTCTCGTAAACACCCACACGTGGCCAAACACCACAGGAGCGACACGTCCACCCACACTAATACCTATGTGTATGCTCAAGCCTGGGTAGTGGGCTTATCTCTCAGAAATCCCAACCTGCCAAACAGAAAATCCAGTACAACACAGCACAATCCAGCATAATAATGAAAGGCAAATGCAATAAATGCGGTAAATACAATAATACAGTAAAGCAATAATGCAGTAAATAGAAAATACAGTAAAATAGTAAAATAGCAAAACACATCACCACAGATAAACACCCAATGACAAAAACGGACAAGCGCTAGGATTGACTCGCAAAAGGGGATGGACCAGCAAGAGGTCAACCTGTCCCCAGATGTCGCTCCCGGGATTTTCATCCAAGTACAAATGCGAAAGTGGCATCGAAACAGAGTCGCCAGCAATGTGTATTTATCCTAAGAGAGGGAAAGGAAACACTACATAAACCTGAGGGAAAGGAAAGAGCATGGTCTTGCGACCAAGAGAACTGGGTTCGGGAGTCGGTTACGCGAGAGGAAGGTATTAGCACCCCCTCGCGTCCATCGTACCAGATGGGATCCACGCTTGCTGCTTCAACCAAAGGGTGTAGGAACTGGAAATCAACTGCTAACTGGAGAACTGGAAAAGGAAAGGAGAGAGAAAGAGAAACAAATTTAGGGAAAATAAAAGAAGTGCTCGAATGGGCCCTACCCCACTGCCTATGTATCTCATCGGGAACATGAGAATCAGAGCGACGTAGTTCCCCTCAACGAGGGTCGCTTTGTTTGTGTTTTTTAGTGGAAACGTCAGAGTACGCGTCCCAGCAGTTAGGTGTTGCAGCTCGCTGTATGGAGACTTAGGCGCTACCTGTTTGCGGTAGGACGGAAATGACGCATCCTTAAGGATGGAGTTAAGAGATGAGAAAAGAATTGTTTGTTTGTTTTTGTCTTTTAAGAGAGAAGTGTTTTGATTATTTTGTGTGTTAGTAACACATATTGCATTCAAGTCTATGATATAGGATCGAATGCATCGCATGGTCGTCCTAACAGGACGTATGCTAAACACTCTAGAAAGGCGGAGGGAAACCCTCCTCCTTCCATTTCCCATGTGCTAGGCTCACATGCAATATGCGTTAACCTTTATTAAGTGTTTTTTGCTTCTTATTTTGAGGTGAGAAGAAGAAAGACTTAAAGGGAGAAAGGAAAAAATCTAAGTGGGGGACTAGTTATCCAAACATTATCATGCATGGAGATCCTATGGTTATGTGAGGTATGAGAACTATCCTAAAAAGAGGAGAAGAACATAAGAAGCAACTTACTTCCAAGATGAAAGTTAAGTTGATCTTGAAGAGGGATGAAGAAAATTAAGTAAGCAAAGAAGCATTTACTCAGGAATTAATCAGAAAGTAATCAACAATTAATCAAGAATAGGCAATTAAAATCATGGTAAAAAATAACCAGGCTAGAATTAAAATGCTAAAAAAAAAAGATTAAGATCTAACGAGAAGAGTTAATCTAGAATTAATTCTAATTCTAAAATTAAACCTAAAGTTAATTCTAGTTAATTCCTAATTAAGATCTAATTCTAAAATTATGATTAAGAATTAAAATCAAAACCAAAGTTAAATTCTAATTCTCTAATTAAAATCTAATTTCTAAAATTAAAATCTAATTAGAACAAGATTAAATTCTAAAATCAAAGTCATTATCTAATCATTATCCAATTAAAAAGAAGTTAGAAATAACTTTGAAAATAAAAAGAAAAGGGGGGTGCAGTCAGTATTCCAGGGGTGGAAAGAAAAAATTCTGGGCGTTGGGCTTTAGAAAAGGGGGTGTGATTAGTGATTTGCGCAGGCCCAAATGGTGTTGGAGCCCGAGGGTGCATGTGGTGTTCCAGTTAACTTATTTGACTATCAGAGTGAATCATGGCCGTCTGATTGATAGTTGATGATGATGATAGATGAAGTGGATGGTTGTCATGAGGATGTAGCGTAAGGAACCTGGAACAATGCGTATGGAAATAACCAGGTGGCCCTACCGGACAGTGACAAGTGTCACCGCCGGAGTGAACTACCGCCACAAATCTTTATCTCCTCAATCTCTTAAGAATCACAAGGATAAGAAACTCTCAAACGTCTTTCTCTCTTTCAATCGTCCGTCTCTCTCTTTCTATGCCCTCACCTGAAACCTAAATGGCCGGGGAAGGCCGGTGGCCGCCGGCGGCGCCACCGTCTTCTCTGGTGGTTCACCACCTCCAAACACTAAACTCTAAGCACAAACCCTAGTTATCTTAACGTGGTGATTACGAATCCGACATCCGTTTCTTCTAAATCTTAACCAAAATACCGGATCGGAGGAGAGACAATCGAGAACCAAAATCCACAAAAGTTCAAAGCAATAATCATAAAAACACAACGGATTCTGAATCCGAGGCCACAGCTAAAGAGAGATCGAAATTTACGTACATACCGGAGATAAGTCCGGCGCTTCTTCAAGTTTGCGACGAGAAACAGAAAACCAGAGGTGAGATAATATTCTTCTTAATTTCTTACTCTGCTTCTTCTTCTTCGATCGCTGATTATTGATTATTGCTCATTTTTATTCCTCCAATTCCACTCGCTTACATGTTGATGATAAGCTCTTGAATCGGTTGTTGTTGTTGATTTGATGCAGGTTCTTGAATTGATGACGAAGATCGAAATTGAAATTCGTTGAAAGATTGCGGAATTGTTGAGGCGTGCCGACTTCGAACCAGATGAAGGTTGGAGGTTTTTGCAGTGGAGTGTTGATGAGCTATTTTGGAGAATTTCCAGTTGAAGATGAAGGTTCAAGTTGAAGATTGCTGAAAGATATGTGAAATTCAGGGAAGAAGTTGAAGATTGAAGGCTTGTTGCGGTTTCGGAATCTGAGAATTGAAGCAGAGCGACGAACCTTGGAGATGATTAGAGAATTGAAAGAGGATTTTCTATGGCGTTTTCCTCTGGTTTTTTGTTAAAACGGCTAATGCAGGTTGAAGATGAATAAAGGAGAAGAAAAGAAGAATTCAGAGAATGAAGAATGGTGAAAACAAAAATGGTGAAGAAGACCCTCAAGAATGAAGATGATGAGGTTTTATATCAGAATTTAGGGAGGGTCAAAATGGTATTTCACATTGAAATTCGGTTAGAGTTTTCTTGGAGTTTGTTAAATTCTGTTAGAGAAATTTGAGGAGGTTCTGTTATGAGAGATTAGTTAGGTTCTCTTGAAGGTTTGTTAATTTGGAACTGAAGTAGAGAAAAAATTGTTAGAGAGTTTTTTGTGAGAATTTTGGTTAGAGGAATTAGAAATTCAGTTATGGTGGTTTTTGTTTCTGAAAATTCTGTTGCAATAGATTTTTTTGATATCTGGCTGAATCTCTTTACAGCTGCTATGAATTAATTCTGCTATGTCCCTTTTCATTGCAAGTGCTGTTGCGTATTATTTTCTGCATAAATTATTTTTCTGCTATAATTTTCCTGCAATTCTCACCTTTTTCACTGCTATTGTATTTATTTCCTGTAAAAAGTAAATTCTGAAAAAACTAGACTCTTTCAACTGTGCGTTAACTGGATTTCTCTTTGAACCGAAAATGGTTGTTGAATTACCATATCTATCCCAATGTTGGGGCTTCTTAGAGTTCATTTTTATAAACTTGTTCCCATTTCTTTATCAGCAGGTTTCGGTATCTCAAAGGAACATACAAGAGACTCATCAACGAATAACAATGCACCAGCGTTGTCAAACTCCTCGCCATATTTTGGAGCAGAGAATATTGTGTTTAATGTCCGTTTAGCGAAAAACCCATATCCATCCTCGACACCCTGATGACCTCTGCAGATAAGATCAAGATCATTTTTATCCAAAAATCCCGCGACACCATCAGCTCCAAAAGTACACGAAAGGCCTCGGTCGCTATCCTGCCAACCTTCAATACTATAACCAGGATCAGACCAAAGGAGATCACACAAGAGACCATTATCAGGAATTTTGGTCAGCCTCGCAACCTCTCTTATATGATCTAAACTTTGTTACTCAAGAGACAGTCCGTCGTGCATACAGAGTATTTTTCATCACCGAGTGCAGTTACCGGCAAACAGTTAAAACAATCGGTGAATATCTTCTATAGCCTAACATTGAACCTCCTTTTACATTCGTCGTAAAAACCATAGATTCAGTTTATCTTTGCATCTTCATGGAGTTCAAAAAAAAGATAATTCTGTACGAACTTCCACGTCAGCTAGGATCCATACCAAATGGGTATGGATCAACAAATAGAATTGGCTTAGTTATTCAGATGGACAAATGGATTTGAAACTTGAAAATTAATGTTGGCTTCGAGTATGAATTGGACCTGACATTTAAACATGGATTTAGAAATGGGTTAAGCAAATGGACAATTAAAAGGAATATGGACCAAGGGATCAAAATGTGGATTTTGAACCTAAAGATGGATATGGATACTTGGAAGACTTATGGATATGTTTTATTGGAAAAATAGATAACATGGATTTTGAATGAATAAATGGTTAATTGTAAAAATGGATAATGGATTTTGGATATGAACTAAATTGAATAAAATGGATATCCAACATGGTTATAGGTTTTGGATGTGGATGATGAAATAGATAGCGCTATTTGGATTTGAAACCATGGATTTAAGATTGAAAAGTGGATTTGACTTTGGATATGGATATTAAAATGGACAATTGGACTAAAAATGGATATTAGGAATTGGATAATGGTTTACGGTTGAAATGAATATCAAAAGTGGATTATGGTTTATGATATGGGGTGGATACGGATTTACGGACTTGTATCTTGAATTCCAAATATCTTAAAGCGCTTGCCCAATCCAAATCCAAACTCAAACTCAAATACTTCATGAACTCCATCTCGAATCAACTTCAATCTCCTCCCTCATTAACTTGTATTATACGCAATAAACAATAAGCAACTGAGAGAATAATTCTGTCAATACCACATTATAATTCCACAACTGTATCTCATGTCAAGATGCCTTTGCCATGAACCTCAATCCATCTTTAATTGATGAAAATCAACCAAGTCACCCAGAAGATAAGAAACCATGATCACATGCCTCAGGAACACATGCAAATGAATGAATATGAGTTATGACTTACTGGATATGCAGAATGAATGCGAAGCGAAAGCCAGAAAAAGTTAGAAAAAAAATAGGGCAAATTTTGGGGTGCAACAATCGGACCACCACTTGTCGGGTTACATTGGCGTACGATGCTGCTTCGACCCACTTGGTGAAGTAATCAATGGCTACCAGAATGAACCGATGTCCGTTTGAAGCCTTAGGCTCAATCAAGCCAATCATGTCGATTCCCCATATGGAAAAAGGCCATGGGGAAGAAAGAACTTTGAGATGCGTTGGCGGTACATGAATTTTGTCGGAGTATATCTGACACTTGTGACACTTCCTCATGTACTTGTAGCAGTCAGATTCCATTGTCAACCAATAGTACCCTGCTCTTAGAATTTTTCTCGCCATTGTGTGTCCGTTGGCATGATTGCCAAAGGATCCTTCGTGAATTTCTTTCATCAGCATGTCTGCTTCTGGTCTGTCTACGCATCAGAGCATGACCATGTCAAAGTTTCTCTTATAAAGTGTATCATCGCTCAGGAAGAAGTTTCCTGCCAATCTTCTGAGGGTTTTCCTATCCTTCCTTAGTGCCCCAGGTGGGTACTCTTGTTTCTGAAGGAAGCATTTGATATCGTGATACAAAGGTTTGTCATCTATGTCTGCTTCAATCACGAATACGTAAGTGGGCCGTTCAAGGAGCATTATGTCGATCTTAGGTAAGTCGTTCCATTGACCTACACTAATCATGGAAGAGAGAGTGGCTAAGGCATCAGCCATGTGATTCTCCTCACGAGGGATATGATGAAACTCAATTCTGTTGAAGAAGGGTAGCAACCTTCTCGCATAGTCTTTATAAGGAATCAATCCTGATTGGTATGTGTTCCAATCTCCTTTGATTTGATTGACGACCAGAGCTGAGTCGCCATATACGTCCAAGTTTTTGATCCTCAAATCGATCGCTTCTTCGAGACCCATAATACAAGCTTCGTATTCGGCCTAATTGTTCGTACACTTGAACGTAAGTCGAGCAGTGAAAGGAATGTGGGTACCCTGAGGTGTTATGATGATTGCCCTAATTCCGTTTTCGTAATGATTGACAGCTCCGTAAAAGATAAGTCCCCATTGGGAACCTGGTTCTGGCCCTTCACTGGGTAGCGGTTCATCGCAATCTTTCATTTTCAAGTACATGACATCTTCGTCTGGGAAGTCAAATTCGATTGATTCTTGACCGTCAATCGGTTGATGAGCCAAATGATCGGCTAAAATACTCCCCTTAACGGCTTTTTGAGCGTGGTACTCTATGTCATATTCTGATAACAACATCTGCCAATGGGCAATCCTTCCCGTGAGAGCAGGTTTTTCAAATACATACTTGATTGGATCCATTTCTGAGATTAACCAAGTAGTGTGACGAATCATGTACTGGCACAGACGTTTGGCTGCCCAAGCCAAAGCGCAACAAGTTTTCTCAAGCATAGTGTACCGAGTCTCGCAGTTGGTGAATTTCTTGCTCAGATAGTAGATGGCAGACTCTTTCCGTTTGGTTTCGTCTTGTTGGCCAAGTACACAACCCATTGAGTCTTCCAAGACTGTTAAATATATGATTAGTGGTCTTCCTTCCACTGGAGGTGATAGAATCGGTGGGTTCAATAGATATTCCTTAATACTGTGAAAGGCGGTTTGGCAGTCTTCTGTCCAAACGCAATCCTGATTCTTTTTTAGTAATTTGAAAATTGGCGCACATGTCGCGCTCATGAGGAATATGAATCTGAAAATATAGTTTAAACGTCCTAGGAATCCCCTGACTTGTTTTTTAGTTTTTGGAGAAGGCATTTCTTGAATGGCCTTGACCTTATCAGGATAAACCTCAATTCCTTTCTGGCTGACAATGAACCCTAAGAGTTTCCCTGAACGGACACCGAAGGTGCACTTATTGGGATTCAAGCGGAGTTTGTATTTTCTCAGCTGCTCGAATAGTTTTGACAGGTGGGTCACATGCTCCTCTTCTGTCTTAGATTTTGCAATCATATCATCGACATATACCTCGATTTCTTTGTGTATCATGTCATGAAAAAGAGTAGTCATGGCCCTTTGATAGGTTGCCCCAGCGTTCTTCAAACCGAACGGCATTACCTTGTAACAAAAGGTACCCCATGGGGTAATGAACGAAGTTTTCTCCATGTCTTTCGGCGCCATTTGGATCTGGTTATAGCCCGAGAATCCATCCATGAAGGAGAAAACTTTGAACTTTGCTGTACTATCTACCAACATGTCAATGTGTGGTAAAGGAAAGCCGTCCTTTGGACTAGCCTTGTTTAGATCTCTGTAATCGACACACATTCTGACTTTTTCGTCCTTTTTCGGAACTGGTACGATGTTGGCTAACCATTGAGGATATTCTGATGTGGCGAGGAAACCCGCGTCAATCTGTTTCTGTACCTCCTCTTTGATTTTGACGGCCATGTCTGGGTGAGTCCGTCTCAACCTCTGTTTTACTGGCGGACATTCCGATCTCAACGGTAAATGATGTTCCACGATGCTGGTATCTAACCCTGGCATATCCTGATAGGACCAAGCGAATACATCGGGGAATTCTTTGAGAAGCTTTACCAAACCCTCTCTGGCAGTTGGACTGAGCAGTGCCCCAATCCTGATTTCTTTTCTCTCTTTTTCCGAACCTAAGTTTACCGTTTCCAACGGATGTTTATGAGGTTCAATGGACCTTTCCTCCTGTCTGAGTAATCGGGAGATCTCTTATGGAATTTCGTCGTCATTTTCTTCTTCAGCCTCAAATACCGGGAACTCAAAGTTAGGAGAAGGCATTGGATCGTTTGTTTCAAATGGGTTTAAAACAAGCAATCTGCATGACGTGATGATTTGTGTTTAGAAGAGATAGAGAAAATGCAAGAGTGTGTGTAGTGTATTTCTTTGGAAAACTGCTTGTTTTTATTATTGAGTTGTTTTTTTAGGATTACCATTTTCTGAGAAAAGCAAAAAGAGAAAACAGCAATTAATGCGGAAATTACAGAACGACGTTATTTTATTAATGAACAAGTCGATTCTTGAAACTACAGCCCTATAAAACAAAGCTCTGTCACTTTGGACGGAGCGAAGAGGGATATTTACAAAAAGTGAGCCCTATCAAAACATCCGTTTCATCTGGGCAGGGTGAAAGGTTAAAGACGACAATTACTTTGACTTATGAACAATCTTCGAAACATCGACAGCAACCCATTGGCGGCGAAATCCTCGATGAATCACAAAGTCTGCTACCTTCCTTGATTTGTCTTCAGAAATAATGATGATTTCTGGTGGAGCAGGATCATTGGAATCTGTCTCCCAGGCAGAGTTGTCGTAGGAGGATTCCTCTATTGCATTTTGCATAGCATTTGTGCTCTCAGGTAGATCTCCCCATCCAGTTGGCTGGATATCTTCGAACCTGATACGAGAGCTTTCGGGAGCAGTGTACTTGACCATATAGTCGTATTTCCCACTTGGTTGTCCCAAGGTGTCCCACACTTCTGTGGAACTGGAGGAGCCATCCCTCTCGATGACGTTGACCTCCGGAAAAGCATAGTTGATGAATTCAAGTCCCGTAAAAATTGCAAATTCATCGTTGTACTGGACGTTTTCTGAATGACCTGATTATTGATCCCATGACATGGTGGGGACGCAGGTATTCTATTCAATGATGCTTAGCGGATTTTCATTGTTCGGCTGATTTCCTTGCCCCAAGTCTCCTGGGTAAGGTTGCCACATTGGCAGGCCATCCATCGGGCCATAATAGTTGTGGTCAAAGTTGTCCTTCATCAGAGTGTCCTCCTCTAATGAGTTTGGTGGAGCACGGCATCCTTCCGGATCACAATCTCCGTATATCATTTCGACTTCTGACCTGGGTATAAATCTCGGACTCTGTGCGGGATAACAAAAGGGCGTAGGCACCTCTTCCTGAGACGTATAACCGTCCTTGTTAAGATAGGACTCCCATTCTTCCTCCATATCAGAGGAATCATCTTTATTGATGGTATGCACTTCTTGAGGCACTAGGTGAAGGAAACCTCCACTGTGGAAGAAGTCTTGAATGGGATGAAGACTTTCATCGTTAGCAGCTGTCTGGGTACAGGTTGCAGAAAAACCAAGACCCTTCCTTGTTTTATTGTCAGTAGGAATGACTAGCTGTCCCCATCCTGTTGTATTGGTACTCTCGACCGCTTTGATAGCATCTTTGTATGAGGAAATGGAAGTTCCCTCTTTGGGTTGATTGTCCTTGCTCATCGGAAGTGTTTGGAACTGAGTTCCAATAACCTCATTGGGTTCTACACCAGTAGATGATGATAAGTTACTCACAAGCAAGGCTTGTTCTCCACAGACCGTGACGAGCTGGTAATTCTGGACGAAATTTAACTTTTGGTGGAGGGTCGAGGTGACCGCCCCAGCCTGATGTATCCAAGGTCTTCTTAATAAATAACTGTACGTTGCCCAGATGTCCATGACCTGGAAAGCGACTTGGAAAGTGTGAGGACCAATAGTTATGGGAAGGTCGACTTCGCCGATAACCATTTTTCTGGACCCGTCAAATGCTTTGATGACGACCTCACTGGTTCTCATCGGGGGTCCTTTGAAGGATAATTGCATCAAAGTGGACTTCGGCATAACATTCAGGGCTGACCCTGTGTCTACCAGTACGCTGGCTAAAGCATCGCCCTGGTAGCTGACCGTGATATTGAGCGCCATGTTATGACGGCGACCCTCTATAGGTAATTCCTCATCACTAAATCCCAAGTTATTGCAGGAAGTGATGTTAGAGACAATGTTATCGAACTGTCTGATTGTTACATCCTGTTCCACAAAGGCTTGCTCTAAGACTTTCTGTAGAGCCTCCCTGTGCGCTTCTGAACTGAGTAAAAGTGACAGCACAGAGATCTTTGAAGGAGTTTGTAACAGTTGATCAACAATGTTGTATTCACTCCTTTGGATGAGCTTCAGCATCTCATCATCATTTTTCGAAAGGTCAGGATTACTGGATTGACTGACTGGTGGATTGGGAACTTCTGTCTGAGGTTCCTTTTTTTTGTTAAGTTCTCCAACTCCTCGGTTGAAGATTCGACCACTCCATGTTACTCGACTGGTGTCTGAAATATTCACGACGGAGGGTAATAGAATTTCCTTTCCATTCTCGACTGTTGTTGCACCGTATTTTTAAGGGATAGCCTTAGTTGATTCATACGGTAATGGTCCCAGTGGATAGATGACTATGGGAGCCTTCTGATTTTTCCAACCATCGTAAGCAATTTCGATCCGCTCCTGGTTGGGAACTCTCGATTCGTCAAGTAGAGGGATGATGGTACAAACATCCTTGTTTCTCTAATGATCCAAGATTACGACAACGTCCTCAATTTGATCAGTGAGGTAGTCCGACGCCCAGTTGATTGGTCCGGAACCCGGATATGGGCGAATCTCTCTACGATCCACCTGACCCTGAAGAGCTGCTCGCACAAGGTAACATCCTTGGTTACTTTCTGAACAGACTCTACAACGTTCATAGTTGTGTGGTGGCACCTGGACACGCTCGTTTTGAATACAATGTAACCTCACTAGGTCAGTTTCCACAAATCGAATGTCCCAACTTTGATGCCGAGTAGGGTTCCCGTTGGTAATACTAATTTGCTGGGTGTCTTCATCCATATAGATTGGAAGCCACCAGTGGTTCAACAAGTGCTGAAGGGTTTCCTGGACAAGGGCACAACCTTGATCGTTTTTGCAACCCACCCTACAGATCTGATAATCATGTGATACCAGGAACCCGAGTCGGACCTGTTTAGCATGTAACTCCACCAGGCTGGTATTCATCAAGCGAATATCGAAGATTTGAATCATGTTGATCTGATAGGGATTCCTATCATGGTAGTCCTGGATCCATCCAAGATCTATCTGACGCTGGAGGGCCTCTTGTACAAAAGAGCATCCCTGTTTATTTACCGAGCAAGTCAGACAGGAACTGTAATCGTGCCGCGGCAGATTATGATACTGGCTTTGCCTGGAATGCATCGCCACCAAGTTGACATTCATTGCACGGATGTTGTGGTTCTGAATGATGTTGGAATTCGTGTAAACCATGTTAACTCCACGAACTCGGTGCTCTTGGATCCATCCGAGATCCATCTGTTCCTGTAGAGCTGATTGTACCACAGAACATCCTTGATTGCTTTTAGAGCAGATATCACACTGGTGATAGTTATGAGGTGGCATATGGCCATATCTACTCTGTCTACAATGCATCGTGACCAGATTGGTCCTTAACAAAAGTACATCATGAATTTGATAGACGTTGTTAGTCTCTCCCTCTATCAAATTGACTGTAGCTTTCTCGTGTTGAGGCAGTGGGTTTGTGAGAACATTAGGATTCGTATCCTTCAAAGATAAGACCCCGCTCCTAACAAACTTTTGCACGTCGGATTTGAAATTGAGACAGTTCTCTATGTTATGCCCTGGTCCTCCTTGATGGTAAGGGCAAGTCTGATCCACCTTAAACCAAAAAGGCAGATTTTTCGGTACTGTAAGAGGGGACTTAGCCTGGACATGCCCCTTAACCAGTAGTAACGGAAATAGTTCTGCGTACAATACGGGTATAGGATCAAATCCTGGTGGCCGAGTTGTACGGTTGTTATTGTATGGAGGACGAGCCTGCTGAAGAGGCTGTTGAGTCCTTTGCTGATTAGGTTGGCTCTGCTCAACCTGAGGTTGATATGTAGAAATAGGCGCATGATTGATAGCAGGAGTCACAGCCGCTACTGGTTGATAACGTCGCCTTTGCTTTCCGAGAGAGATATTCCCAATATCCTGCTCTTTTTTCTTAGGGAGAGCACTACCGTATCGCTTTGTACTACTTGATGATCCAGTGTCTATGACTAGACGTCCTTCTCGGACGGTTTCCTCAAGACGAACTCCCATACCGACCATCTCGGTGAAGTCACTGGGCGCACTGGCAACCATTCTGTCGTAATAAAATGAGCTTAAGGTCTTTAAGAAGATCTTTGTCATCTCTTTTTCCTCAAGAGGTGGACAAATTTGAGCGGCAATTTCACGCAATCTCTGAGCGTATTCCTTAAAGGTTTCTTTGTCCTTTTGTGACATTGATCTGAGTTGATCTCTGTCGGGTGCCATGTCTAGATTGTATTTATATTGTTGGATGAAGGCAGTGCCAAGATCTCTGAAAGTGCTAATCGTAGCACGGTTTAAACCCATGTACCATTTTAGTGCGACACCGGTTAAACTATATCCTAAAAGTAGTGAATCAGTAAATCTTGATTCTCTGTCTGAGTTGACATCCGCTGAGCATACATCACCAAGTGACTCTGAGGGCAAGAGTTACCCTTGTACTTTTCAAAGTCGGGCACCTGGAATTTGTGCAGGACTTTCACATTGGGGACCAAGCAGAGGTCCGCGGCGTCCTTACCAAATAAATCCTGACCGCGAAGGGCCTGCAGTTCTTTCTGCATTCCCAGGAACTGTTCCTGGAACTCATTCATTCTTTCAAACATGTTGTCGTTTCCACCAGAAGGTATCTGTGGAATCTGTCCTTCCGGGACAGTGTGTACCACGGGCGGTGGTATAGTCATTATGGCCGAGACTCTCGGTGCCTCCCGAAGTTTGTAACCTTCAGGAGTTACTGTCATGCCCCTGGCATCTTCGCTTTCCCGAAGTTTGTAACCTTCAGGCCTAGCGGTTCCTGTTGCGGTCCCCTGATCCTCATTGATCGACGGGATATATCCTTCCGAGATATAGTTAAGTGGCATGCCCCAGGGACGATCTTTCGGCATTTTGCACCTAGGATCGGACTTTTCCACTATGGGTGTTGAGGTGATCTCCGAGATCATAATCCTTTGTAGCTGAGCTTCTGCCATGGCTTGCATGTCGTTATAAAGCTTTCTCATATCCTCTCTCAGAGCGTCGATCTCTTCTCTAAACTCTCTGTTCTCTTCCTCGAGATCATCCATATGTTTCTGACGATTGGCCCGAGTATTGTACGAATGAGACAGTTTGACTCTAGAACTGAGACACAAACATGAGATTTGTAGGTAAGAAGAATACGTGACGTGAGAATGATGAATGCAATGATTATATTAATTATTTTTTGTTTTTTTTTGTTTAATCAAAATAAACTTCGACAATTAGATTGCAAAAATCAAACAGTGGGGAAACCCCGTTTTATTGAATTCAAAGGATTGCGAAAATAGAAATACAGTAGATTACAAGGTGCGGAAACAGAAACCTAAGCTAAGGGGTCCCGAGTCCTCTCTGGGGAGAAACCGGGTGCTGATTCTGGTACTTTCCTTTTCTTGGACTGGGGCTCTTGGGCCGTTGTCGGGTTGTCATTCCTTTGCCAAGTGAAAGGAACGAGCAAATTTCTTTGGTCATCCTGATTATCCACAGCATGTTGCTCTAAAATCTTGACCAGAGCATCCTTATCTTTCAACAGTTGTTGTATTTTGGTACACTCTACATTGAGGGTGCGGTATTTTTTCTTCCCAGACCTCCACTCCTATTGAACTTTGTTGAGAGTAACCTGAAGTTTTTCCGTTTCAGTCATGAAGTACATGACAGATTCCCTCGGCGGAAGAACTCCGTGACGAGGATAAGGCTTCTTTAGCTTGAGAGCTCTAGTTTGTACCCAGTGGAGATAAGGCTCCACCGAGACACAGTCCGATTTTCCTAGAGACTCTCGTCCTTTCTTATGAACATGTTTCCAAGCGTGCACTATTTCCATCTTTAGTGCCCTGTCACTTTCTCCTTCTTTGAAGAAAAGACCTTCCAGATGAGCATTACGCGGGACATGCCTCATCGGGTATCCAAATTGACGACGAACCAATACTGGATGGTAATTGATTCCTTCTTTAGTTCCTATGAGGGGTACGTTGGGGAAGTTTCCACAACGGTCAATGATCCTGATCCCGTCATAAATCCTATTGCACCAATCTATATCAGAGTTGGTAAGAGACATGATTTTCTGCGACCAACGCAAGGCACTCTTATGATCCCAAAACACAGCAGACTTGGGTAAATGGGAGATAAACCATTTGTATAGCAGGGGTACACAGCACGTGATCATCCCTCCGCTGTACAAATTTCCTAAGTGTACAAAATGATACGCGTCCGTGAGCAAGGTTGGCACAGGGTTTCCAATGAGAAAAACCTTAATGGCGTTGATATCGACGAAGCTATTAATGTTGGGAAACAGAAATAACCCGTAGGTGAGTAAGACAAAGATGCTTTCAAATGCAGTCATGTTCCCTACACTAACAAAGTACAGAGCCTTCTTTGTCAGGAACTGGGCTGGCAAACCTGGGAGCCCACCCTTGCTGGTCATGTGAGTCTTGACTTCTGACTCATCCAAATAAATTGCTCTTGCAATGGTTTGATCTTTTGGAATTTCTTCCAGCCCAGAAAAAGGAGCTCGATCAGTGTAAATCAGTTAGGTGAGAATACTCCTCCAGCGTTGGTGCGAGCTGGTAATCCGGGAATGTGAAACAGTGATAGACCGGATCGTAAAATTGAATGAGTGCCTCCATGATTCCTTCAATCACATGGACTCTTAACAGAGGTAGCAGACCTCCGTACTTGGCTCTGAAAGCTTCAGGGTTAGTGATCATCCTCACTAATCCGCTCAAATCCTCTAGTTCTGGAACCCTGAAGGTATACTTATGAGTTCTCCTTCTACCGAAGTCCATGAGCGCAATCATTTTCTCTAACATTTGCAATCATTGTCTTAGTTTAGTTTGAAAAAGAGAGACTAGAAGAGAAGTTTTTCTTTGATGTAATGTTTTTTTTAGATGAATGCATGAATGCAGCACACAAAAACATAGAAAAAACATGGGGTCAAAGGGTCGGTGTCATGAAGTCAAGGCTCTACCCCCCCCCCCCCAAGGTTTATACAAGTGATTTTTGTACCTGTCTCTCAAAATCATCAGTTCTTGTCGAGAAAACACCAGCGGGCCGGGAACCGTGCTAGGTGATGTTTTTCGAAGAACCATCAGAAGAGGGTAGTATCACGTGACAACCATTTCCAATAGTTTTCGCACTACTAAAAGAGGTTTTTCCTAGGTGTATACTCAATCTTTCCACATGCGGCATCACACGCATTCCCATTAGCAGAAAAATAAACACAGATATCAATTAGGAAAAGTAGTATATATATTTGTCCTAAAGTCCTAGACTTTAAAGAGCTATGAATCCTATGTTCCTGACAAAAATGGCTCCCCGGCGGAGTCGCCATTCTGTGGTACCTTCCCAACTTTAAAGGTTTTGACCTAAGATCCTAGTGAAGTCAAAAAAAGTCATATCCCAGTGAAATCCCCAAAGAAAGAAAGAAAGAAAGAAAGGAAGAAAGGGCCCCACGGTGGGCGCCACTTTTCTGTAGCGAGCGATTTTGGACGTGGTTCTTAAGCACTGTCGCTCTGGGGTTACTACAGGTCGATTCATTTTTTATCCTATTGAGCTGACTAAGGAAGGGAAATAGATGTCTCCAATTAACCCTGCTTGCATACTGAGTTTAAACAGCGGTCTGTTAGGTTACAAATACTATATGGTAATGGGGCCTTTTTCTTCTTACTTTGTTTAGAACGAAACACCGGGAATGTTCATGGGGAATTTTGTTAGGATGCTAGGACCGATTCTTTTCGATTGATATGTGAAGGTACGGGATTTGGGGCTTTGGATTAGTGTGCTCGCTAAGATTTTTCTTTCAATCTCATGCCTACGTATTCCCGTTTACCAAAATAGGGAAATCAGAGCGATCGTAGTTCCTCCTGTTCTATGGGAGGAAATTGTGTTTTGGTGTCTTGTTCAAAGCCCAAGACGTGAAGCTGAAAAGGTAGTTTGTATCTTGTTCAAAGCCCAAGATGTGAAGCTGAAGGGTCTATTTGTATCTTGTTCGAAGCCCAAGATATGAAGCTAAAAAGGTGTTGTCTTTAGAGAGAATTTGTCATCTCTAAAGGGGGTCTGTTTGTCACAGCTGTTGGGTGACTGACTATAAAGGAGGATTACTTTAACCGGGATATGTGAATCCTAGCAATGCCATAATTTCCTTTATAGGGGGTTTTAACCTGAAGGAGAAGACTTTAACTCAGTGTAGAGCAATGCTATCTTTCCTTAGGAATTTCTCATGCTAAAAGAGGGACAGTGGCGTGGATATAAATAATCCAGAGGTTTGCCGCTTACAGCAATTAGATGAAAGGAGTTGTTGATGTTTGTATCCTGTGAACGAGGCACAGTTTTGATGTTAAAAGGTTTATTGACTCAACCGGGGTTTTTCTTATACAAAGCCTAAGAGGAGGCTATTGACCCAACAAGAGGATGCTTTTGTGTCTCGTACGAAGCCCGAGAGGGAGGCTAAAAGGAGTTGACTCAATAAGAGAGTGTTTTTATATGTGTCTTGTACGAAGCCTAAGACGGAGGCTAAAGGTTGACTCAACAAGAGAGTCTTTTATACTCAACAAGAGAGTGATTTGTATCTCGTACGAAGCCCGAGATGGAGGCTAAAAGAGAGATTGACTCAACAAGAGAGTCTTTTATACTCAACAAGAGACTGATTTTGTATCTCGTATGAAGCCCGAGATGGAGGCTAAAAGGATTGTTGTTTCAGTTGAGTGACAGGTCCAGTAGGTTGGTTAAAAGAGAAAATCAGTTCTTATAAAGAGACTGATTAAAGGTAAGGCTATGCTTTGGGATTGATCAGAGGATCAGGGTTATTTCCCGTTCTTTAAGGAAATGGGGAATCCAGAGGGTATTGGAGACTATCCGAGTCTACTGGTGTTTTTCCCTACTTGAGAATGCCTTCGAGAGTCAAGGAGATTAGACTGTCCAAGTCTAGAGTTTTATCTTTTGTACTATGCTTAAAGAAACAGTAGTAGTATGTTCACGGTAGAAAGATCTAGACTCTTTGAAAGACTGTTCTATTAAGATGACAAATGTCTGTTCCTATACCTCTAAGAGGTCGTCGGGACAATTTGTACGAAGCCCAAGAGGAGGCTGGAAACTTTTAAGAAGCCGAGGGACAATTTGTATGAAGCCCAAGAGGAGACTCTCTTCCCGAAGGAAGAATCCTTATACGAAGCCTAAGAGGAGGATGTGAATACTTCTAAGAAGTCGTAGGGTCCTTGTATAACGCCCAAGAGGAGGCGGGGATGCTTTTAAGAAGTCTGTGGGTCCCCAAACCCCGATAAATTCAAGACATGCTATTCACAAAGAATAGATCAAGCCAGGAAAGTCCGAGAATTTGGAAGAAACTCAAGAGAAGGCATTCACGGAGAAAAGATCATCTCTGGGGAGTAGAGTTTCTTTGACAATTTCTAAGAGTGACAGTCTGAGAAAGGGTTCACCGAGAATGCTGTCTTTCACGTCTCCGTATTGTTTAACCCCAAGAGGAGGGAAGACTATATCTGGTAATCCTATGCGGGATCTAGTTTTGTTTGTATTTAAGAGTGACCAACAGGGCTTAGTGCTAGACGTAGTTGCCGGGGAAACTCTAAATATCTATACTAGTATTACATAGTTGATATGAGTTTATGAAAGAAGACTTACAGTGAAACGGCCCCACAATATAGTTATATGTATATGAAAGCGGATAAAGAAAGCATATAAACACTTACTCAGTTGTAGAGCTTCCATGTTGTTTAGTTAGTTGTTCAACAAAGAAAGATTGAAAACAACAGTATATTCAAAATTAAAGGAGAAAGTATTTTGAAAAGATGTTGGGGCTTATACCTCAAGGAGAGGCCCAAGGTTTATCAGTGATCGCACTGTCGTTTTGTGTAACACCCCCAATCTATACCCCCAATTAGATAAAGCGATAAAAAAAATCATCAGAGTATAATTAAACATTCATGGCATAGACGGAGGTGTCACATCAATTGAGACAAAACACAATAAACCTGCTTATAAAGATATGCAACAATCAGGTAGCAAATAACAGAGGAACTTAGTTCCTACTACCCACAATTCAGATACAGAATAAAAGCGGAAAATCTGCACTGAATCTCATATATATATATCACATAAAAAGTTTGTCTGTCATAAATAAATCCATACATGTACAATCCAAAAGATATATATATATATACATATACACATAAATCACAACGATCTCCCTGACTACCCGGTGCTATATATCAGAGCCGACCGACAAAAGAATGAAGACCTAAGCTTCACAAAAGACCTCCAGCATCTAATCTGCAATGCCTCATTGAGCATTCAAAACAGCAGAAGGGTGAGAAACACAATCATAATATAATTGCATACAATTATATAATAACACAGAAATACACATGTAAAATATTCTCACCACAACTTACACCAGAATTCAAATACTAAACAACACAAGGCATATATCATATATCCATCACCAAGGCATATCAACCATGCACAATACATTTATCAACCACATATATATATATATATATATATATATATATATATATATATATATATATATATATATATATATCTCAACTCATCAAATCCATTCACAATTCCACACCAAAATCAATCCATTCATGATTTATGCAAATGCAAAGAGACCGACACAACGACTCTATACAAATGCGGTACCATCCATCCGTCAATCTCAACACTAGTTCACTCAGGAACTATTGGAATCATCGCTTGTTACTTAGTGTAACTCCCCGTCGGGCAAACGATGTTCCCCGTCGCTCACACCTCTTTGTATAAGGCACACAACGTTTATGGATCGCTCACACCTATTTGTATAAGGCACACGACCCGATCGCTCACACCTCTTTGTATAAGGCACACGATTGTCCATAATCATCGCTCACACCTCTTTGTATAAGGCACACGATGTTATAGCGGATTCCCTCTGGAACCGATTCGTCGCTCACACCCACTAGGGCACACGACATCACAAGAATGCATATCATGATGCTTGGCATACAATGACTCATGACATTCAAATGCACACATATACACATCCATAATAATGCATATATCATCAAGTACAACACATTGCATTTTCTTGCTCTTAGGCCACAAACCATCATCACAACATTTTATCACATGCATTTTCATCACACAACAACACACAAGTCATACAATATCCATATCAACATCACATTGCATGATACACATCAATTGCACACAACTACAACGGTAAAAGTCGAAAAAACAACATATTTCCAACATATATCTAACATGTATCAACAATAAGGAACCTGAAAACATGATTTCTGACACAATTTAATCCAATTTCAATCCAAAAACAACCAAATACATACATACATAATCATACACAAGTATAATATAATCGAGTTTCGCACCCTTACCCGATTTAATCGTGTTTGAAAAGTCGGTTGATTGATTTTCTTCCTTTCCAAGTTTTTCTCTCTTTTCTTCTTTCTTTCTCTTTTCTTTCCCTTTTCCTTATTCTCTTTTTCTTTCTCCCTAATTTTCTCTCTTTCTATTTCTATTTACTAACTTAAGAAAAAAATAAAGTGAAATGACCAAAATACCCCTACACTCAAATATCTCGCAAACGTTCCCAAAACGCGATAAAACATAACAACAATGAAAAATAATATATTATCAAATAAAAGTCAAAAATAAAATAATATAATAATCAAAATAATTAAATAGACTCGATTAAATAAATCTAACCAAAACTGGGGTGTTACAGTTTGTACAGAGGGACTTATACAAGTGACTGAAGCCCAAGAAATGTTTTCTGTACAAGGGGATGAGTCTTACACTCTCTCAAGAGGCCCAAGTGTTTAAAGAAAAAGAATAGGGCTTACAACACGAGAGTAGGCCCAGATGATTGTTTTTTTTATTGGCGATCGCACCGAGGTTTTCTTTTAACGCAGGGGGACTTATACAATGTCTGAGGCCCAAAAAGTTTTGGTTAAAAGGGGATTGGGTCTTACACTCTAATGGAGGCCCAAAAGATTTATTTTTGTACAAGTGGTGGGGCTTACAGCTCAAGGAGAGGCCCAGGGTCATTTGTTTGAAAATGGCGATCGCGCCGAGATTTTTGAAAACGTGGTGGGTCTTATACAATGCATTGAGGCCCAAAATGGTTTGGTTTTCAAAGGGGGTTGGGTCTTACACTCTAATAGAGGCCCAATGATTTTGAATGGGTCTTATTGCTCGAGGAGAGGCCCAAGGTTTGTTTTTCAACGGACGATGAACGCGTCGAACTTTTTGAAATACAACGGGACTTATACAATAAGTGAGGCCCAAAAAGTTTTGTATTTGCAAAGGATTGGGTCTTACACTCTATTCGAGGCCCAAAAGTGTTTGAAATTGGTTGATGAGGGTGAAAATCAAAGAAACCCTAATTTGTTATTCTTTAAAAGTAAATATTTAAAGAAAATCAAATAAAATACCAAATAAGTTTGAATAAACCATTTGTAATTTTTGTTTAAGGTTTGAGAAATGAGGGATTAATCACAAGGTGAATTAAAACTCACTTGGTTTTGATTTTCAAAGTAAATATTCGCTTTTAACATGTTTAAAAACATTAAAAAGGAATTTATTCACAAAAATACTAATTATATTAAATAAATAATATAAACTTAATTTTTTTGTGGAATAAAATATTTCAACATTTTTGTGATTTTTTGCAAAAAGAACCAATAAAAAATAATTAAAATTAAAGGAGTTATTAATTTTCCAATTAATTAATAAAACATGAAAATATTGGAAAAAATAGCAAAAATGTGAGAAAACACAAAATGGCATGGGTGGGGTTTGAACCCACGACCTCAAGGTTATAGGGCGCGCGCCTTACCACTGGCATGATGATACATCCTTGCTTGAAGTGAAACCACAAATATACAAGGCTTGCCTTGTTTTCTAGGCCTGGCCAAGGCAAGGCAAGGCAAGTTTTGCCAAGAAACAGGAAGGTCCATAACTTTCTCATTTCTCCATGGTTGGGGACAAAATTTATATGCATTTGGCCTAGAATTTCACAAGGAATCCAATGGTGGTGATATTTATTTCAGATTATACTCCCTCCTCAAAATCCGATAGTGGTTTTGAAAAAGGCCTATAATTGCATTTTCTATGCTACACTTTGATACAGGCATGAATTACATGATGAATTGGTTCAAACACAACATATATAACATGTATGAGGTGTGTATGATCAGTGGACTTCAAAGCAATGCATGTTTTGGAAAATTCAAATCATGATGCTCACCTCTTTTTTAGCTTTAGGAGTTTTCTGTGTAATCTGCCAAACTTCTTGTTCCATAAATGGTTTGATGCTTTGGACACTCTCAAATGATCCCTTAGAAGCTTTTAGGATGGTTGGAATCAGCTGGAACCTGTAAAAACACAAGCTGGCCCTTTCTTGCAAAAGGGGTTAAAATGACCAAAATAACAACTCTCTCAAATGGTGTTCTAGATGGGGGGAACTATTTGGGACAGTTCAAGGATGTTATTTGGAGTGTGTTTGAGGTTTTATCTGGTTTAGAAAGTGACTGAATCAAGACATGGCTTGAAAATTGCACAAAAGGCATATTTTGAGGTTTTGAGATGTGACTTTGTGATTTTGGTGTTACAGGTCACTTTTGATAGTTTGGATCACCGACATATGATGTTTATAAGGGGTTAGGATCATGAGTTGTGATGGAAATGCTCTCTAACTCAAAAACTCAGAGTTACCTTGCTAAAGAAGGCATTTTGGCCTAAAGAGAGGGATTTTGAGGAAATCATCTGTTTGATGGCTTTGGTGTACTCAAACTGAGCACAAATGAGCTCTATTTATAGTAGAGCAAGTTTGTTTTAGGATCAATAGTGAATGCCAACTGCAGCAGAGGTTTGGCCAATGGTTGCACTTTGGAATCCAAGTCTCCTCTAGCCATTGACTAGAGGTTAGGGCACAGGGCTGTGGTTCCCTTGGCCTTGGATAAGTCTTGACTGAATTCAGTTGGAAATGGCTCAGTCCATGCCACCTTGGTGTATGTATTGAAAGCTCCAATCCAAAATTGGAGTCTTGTCCCTCTTTTAGGAAATTCTAGGTTTGGCATGCTACTTCTTGTTCCAAGGACTTTGGAGGCTTGGCTTAGTGTTTGTCCCCTTTAAATTTGATCCTCAGATGTGTCCAAAGTGATGACAAGGCTTGGAATTATCTGATTTTTCCAAATCGAGTAAAAATGCAAAATTCGGCCTAGCCTTGGCAGTTTTCAGCAAGGCATATTGTCATTGTCATATCTCATGGCCCAAGTGGAATTTGGTGTTGTTCTTGGCCATTTTGGAAAGCCCTCATATGATACAACAACTATTTGATCATATTTGGTTTTGATACCTTTTGGATCCAAGTGAAAAATCCCCCTACATTTGGAAAAAAGTGAAGGCAGATTCTGACTTAGTGAAAATTTCACTAAGTGTTGGAAAAAAGTGACATTTTCACTTTTTGTGATTTTGATCATTCCATAACTCAAAATCCATGATGAATTTGGAAGGAGGTCAGTTTTAAGCTTTTGTAGAGGGTAATGAGAGCTACAAATCTAGCTTTGGATGGGGAAAAATGGCCTTGTGGTTTAGGAGTTATGATCCTCCAAAGTTGGTACCCTTGCCACTTTGTTCATAACTTAGAAAATTTTCTAAGTTTTTATGGTTACCCCTTTTACAAGTTATCCCACTTTTCTTGATTTTTCTTGATGAATGATTATTAAAATCATACATTAACATCATTTTAGGGTTAAAAAACCATTTTTGTGAAAAATCTCAAAAAGTCAAAGTTGACTTTTGTGCACAGTTGACTTTTTGTCAGATGAATTCCAAATTGTGCGATCCTCTATGAAATCAAGTCCTTGACCTAAATCAAACTTGATGGATTTATTTTATAGGTGTTATAGGCTGTATTGAATCATGTCATAGGGTTTGGTAGCATGTTCTGGTCAAAAGTCAAAGCTACAGTTGACTTTTCTCGAGAAACCCTAATTGTGGTACTGATGAAATTGAGTCTTGCTGCTCAAGCTTCCTGAATCAATCCATTGTTACAAATGGATCAATGTGGTATGTTAGAGACCCTCAAATCATGTCTTGAGGTCTTGGCTCATGATTTGTCCCAAAAGTCAACTTAGGGGTGAACTAGGTCAAGAAACCCTAATTCCTGATTTTTGATGTATGCATCCCCTGAGATCAAAATTGACTTGATGATTGGGTCCATGAGGTTCCATGGAGCATATTAGGATATACTTTGAAGCATTGGCTCATGCCCAGAGGAAAATTTCCATCTGGAGGCCCTGGTCGACCAAAACCCTAATTTGGTGACACTGGCGATCTTGAGGCTTGATCCACCTGGAAGGGAGCAGCCTTGTGCTTAATCCTTAAAGTGGGAGTCCTCTTGATCCGTTGTAGATGTTTGGCAGGTTAGATAAGTTGAAGATCATATCATTTCTTGATTGATCCTTTGTCTAAGAACTCTGAGAGGGCTTGAAACCCTAATTTTGACTGTAGTAAGTGTTCACCCATCTTTGGGGAGACTGATGAGGCAAGATGGTTCATCCATATTGTGATGATAATTTGCACAATGATGGGAAATATTAGTGGTAAAAATTTGGGGTATGATAGTAACCTTAACCTTTAACCTACCTGGTTTTTTGGTCTTCTTATCAGTGTGGATTTATCAGCCTGGTATTCTGGTATTTTGATTATTCAGATATTCTGGTATTCCAATATTCTCATCAGTGCAGGCCTTTGAACTTAGTCCATCAGCAGCACAATCGCTAGTCAGAATATGTGGAAGCTTTGATCCTATGTCTCTGCATCCATATCATCATCCAGACATACATGTTCTTTTATTTCCAAGGATCTTAGCTTTGGGTCTCGTAGCCGAGCTGTCTATCTTTTCCTTGTGGTATTCTTGTGAAAAACTTGAATCAAGGCAGAAAGATTTCTCGGAAATAATCGAACATGGCATATGCATGCATTCATACATCTCATTTTGCATAATAGGTGATTATTGCTGGATTTCTTAACCTTGTTTGAATGTAGGCAAGATGGCTGACTATTGTCTTCACCGTCATTCCACTCACCAGAACCAACAACAAGCAATGGAACAAATTCAAGCTGAGTTGAAGGAGGTACGAAGCCAGATGGGGAATTTATGGGGGACGTACAAGCTTTATTTTAGGGGCAGGAAATGCTGAGAGAAGAAGTCCATCAGCTGAAGGCTTAGATGGGCTTGATTATGGAAGTCCTGAGAAACATGTTGAGAAAGGAAGGCAACCCCATGCTTGAGGCTGCATCAGAAGTTGTCACTTCTCCCTTTCCTGTAGGATCTCTCCCAAAGGGTGATTTACCTCGGGGATTGTCTTCACAACCTAAGGGTCCAGAACTTTCCCGCCAACAACTATCTCATGTTTCCCAAGACAATCCCAAGGTTAAGAAGTACGCACTGAGGCCTAAGAAGCCTGCGAGGATCTTTGATCCACTTCCTATGCCTTATGCTCAGCTGTTGAGGCATCTTCTCCAACTTCAATTGGTTGAAATTTGGACGCTGGCTTCGCTTACTGGCATTCCCCCACCAGGCTATAACGCAAGTATCTATTGTGATTTTCATTCTGGAGCGTCGGGGCATAGTATTGAAAAGTGCAAGGCCTTTCAGTAGAAGGTGAAAGATCTGATTGACGTTAGGGTCATTACATTCACTGTCAATGGTTTGTACATCAACTGAAGCCTCCCAAGTGAGCACTCAGACTGAAAATATGTCATCAGAAGCAATAAGTCCGGTTGGAGCCAAGCCTCCTCAATAATGGCAATCTTTAGCTTCTTTACCGTACTTTCATTTGTATTTTTCATTGTTCGTTAATACTTTGTATACATGTAAAACTTATTTGTTTTTTAATGATGACCTTAATGCAATGAATATATTTTTCTTGAAGTAATTCATTTGTGTTCATTCATTTAAATATGTCTATGCATTGCAAATCCAATTTACGTGCTTAAACTCTTAGAGGGAGGATGACGAATTGAAAACGCAAACTTTTGGGCCGTATGCTTTTGGGAACAAAACCTTGCTGATGATGTACAGGCGTTGTTTCAACTCCCCAAACACCGGAGGTATGAGGGAGATAGACCCTCGTTAACCCCTTTGAGCCTTGAAGTAGGAGTTTCTTTTCGTATAAAAAACCCTAACATGTAACCCAGGGGCAGGGTAGTTCTAAGTTTATTTGACCGAGCGTTCAAATTTCAAAAGGAATGCACGTCTAAAGATCCATTACCTTTTTTTTCTCATCAGGAGGTCAAGAGACGTGAAACCACAATGGTTATCCTCCACCGCAAGGAGTGAAACAGTCAAAATACTTTCAAAGAAGTCAAAACAGCCTGTGTCACACGATTTGTTCAAAACAAAAAAGATAAAAGAAAAAGGAGAAAGAAAGCCCGCTAAGTCAAAAGTTAGAAAACAAATGACTTAGGCAAAAGTTAGGGCATCCCGCTGAACATCAAAATAGAAAAGGATTCAAAAGAATCAGTCCGGGCAAAATCAGGGAAACAAATGAAAAAAGAAACAAATAGAAAAAGCGAAAAGGATTACAAAAGAAAAATCCTCGAGCAAAAGTAAGTCGTGTGACTACAGGCACCAAAGACGAAAGAAGCGATTTCCACTCCTAAAACATTGGGGGCTCCTTAACCATCGATGATGACATGCAATAACCTTTTGGAAGGTGAGCACTTGCGCCAAATGAACTGAACATAGGACTGAAGGACATCAAGGAGAATGGGTGGGTATAAACAAAATTTTGAGCCATAATTCCTTCTTTCTCAAACCGTGAACAAGACCATAGGGCAGTGGGTATAAACAAAATTTTGATGCCACTTTCTATATCATGGACATTCAGCCTGCCTATAGTTGTTTATTGGGTCGTCCGTGGATCCATAGGGCTGGGGCAGTGACGTCCACGCTGCATCAAAAGCTGAAGTACATGGTGGATGGCCATGTTGTGACAGTTTGTGGTGAGGAAGAAATCATGGTGAGTCACCTATCAACCTTCAAGTATGTGGAGATAGATAGTGAGATATGAGACTTTGTGCCAAGCCTTTGAGGCTGTAAAAATTCCTGAGGAACCTCCAAGAGTGGTCGGTATGCCCAAGGTAGTTAATCACCCCGAAGTGGTAAATCGGCCAGAAGTTTCAATGTCTTCTTTCAAAGATGCACGCACTGTAGTTAAAGTTGGTAGTTCCCAGAAGTGGGGCCAAGTCATTGATGTACAGGAAAAGCAGAATACTTATGGACTGGGGTATAAGCCACCCCGACGAGCTCAAGAGCCTCCCAAGTTTTATGGTCCAGTCCAGTTCACAAGTGCTGGGGTCTTCTTTAATCGGGTTAATGCCCTTGATGATGAGGGGGATAGTGATTGCAACATGGATGAGTGGATCCGCCCCTGCACTCCCAGTCAAAGTCTATGCAATTGGTCATCTGAGAAAGTCATCCAAGTGACCCGTCAAGAGTAATTGCCTTTGTTTTCTATTTGTGTTAAATCCTACGTTCTGCCCAAGATGTAGTGATGCTTGTCTGTAGGGCTTTGATGTTTTCGTTTGCTTACTTTGTCATTAATAAAGGACGTTTTCGCACTCAAATGTTTTGATCCCTGTTTTTCTGTTTTTACTTTTTGCATTAACTCATATCAAAATGGCAATGTGTTTTCTTGTTTGTTGCATTCATAATAAACATATATCGTCAATCATGCAGGTTTCTTTGTTCAGATTCCACCAATCATGATTCAGCTATGGCTCGGTATGACTTCGACAATCCTATCTATCAGGCTGAAGAAGAGACTGACGAAGATTGCGACTTACCTGAGGAATTGGCCAGATTGCTGAAACAGGAGGAAAGGGTCATTCTACCTCATCAGAAGGAGATCGAGACCGTTAATCTTAGAGCCGAGGACGCAAAGAAGGAAGTAAGGATTGGGGCTGCTTTGGAGGACAATGTCAAGGGAAGATTGATTGAAATTCTTCGAGAGTATGTGGATATCTTCGCCTGGTCTTACCAAGACATGTCCGGGCTTGACACTGACATTGTGGTACACCGGCTGCCGCTCAAAGAAGGTTGTACTCCAGATAAGCAGAAACTGAGAAGGACGAAACCAGATATGGCTGTCAAAATCAAGGAAGAGGTTCAGAAACAGTTGGATGTTGGGTTTCTCGCCGTGACAAATTATCCTCCGTGGGTTGCTAATATTGTGCTTGTACCTAAGAAAGATGGCAAGGTCAGGATATGTGTTGACTACAGAGACTTGAATAGATCAAGCCCGAAAGATGATTTCCCGCTCCCCCACATTGATGTGTTAGTGGATAACACTGCTCAATACTCTGTATTTTCCTTCATGGATGGCTTCTCTGGGTATAACCAAATCAAGATGGCCCTAGAGGACATGGAGAAGACGACGTTCATAACACCGTGAGGAACGTTTTGTTACAAGGTAATGCCCTTCGGATTAAAGAATGTTGGGGCAACCTATCAGTGGGCAATGGTGACTCTCTTTCATGATATGATTCACAAAGCGATTGAAGTCTATATTGATGACATGATTGCGAAGTTGCAAATGGAGGAAGAACATTTGGTGAACCTTCGGAAGTTATTTGAAAGGTTGAGGAAGTTTAAACTGAGGTTGAATCCGAACAGGTGCACCTTCGGGGTGAGATCTGGAAAATTGTTGGGGTTTATTGTTAGTGAAAAGGGTATCGAGGTCGATCCTGCTAAAGTAAAAGCCATACAAGAAATGCCTGAGCCGAGAACAGAAAAAGAGGTTTGTGGTTTCTTGGGGAGGTTGAACTACATTGCTAGGTTCATCTCTCATCTCACAGCCACGTGTGAACCAATATTCAAGTTGTTAAGAAAAGATCAAGAGGTCAGTTGGAATGAAAATTGTCAAAAGGCGTTTGACAAGATAAAAGAATATTTGCAAGAACCTCCGGTCCTCATGTCGCCAGTGCCAGGAAGGCCATTGATAATGTATCTTACGGTTCTTGAGAACTCAATGGGGTGTGTGCTCGGTCAACACGACGAGTCAGGTAGAAAAGAGCATGCCATCTACTACCTGAGCAAGAAGTCCACTGATTGTGAGTCGAGGTACTCGATGCTGGAAAAAACATGTTGTGCACTCGCTTGGGCCGAAAATCGTTTGAGGCAGTATATGTTAAGCCACACAACCCTATTGATTGCGAAGATGGATCCGATCAAGTTTGTGTTTGAGAAACAGACGCTTTCTGGAAGAATAGCCCGTTGGCAGATGGTTTTGACAGAATACGATATTCAATATGTTTCCCAAAAAGCCATTAAGGGAAGTGTTTTGTCAGAATACCTCGTCGAACAACCAATCGAGGATTATTAACCAATGATGTTTGAATTTCCAGATGAGCATATCATGTTTTTAAAGATGAAGGATTGTGAAGAGCCTTTTCCTGACGAAGGACCTGAGATTGGATCTCAGTCGAAATTGGTTTTTGATGGGGCCGTCAACTCATATGGTAACGGAATCGAGGCAATCATTACAACTCCAAGGGATTCTCACATACCATTCACTGCCCGGTTAGCGTTCGTATGCACCAACAATGAGGCAGAGTATGTAGCATGCATCATGGGATTAGAAGAAGCAATTGATTTGAGAATCAAGAATCTCGATGTGTATGGTGATTATGCGTTGGTAGTTAATCAGATTAAAGGAGAATGGGAAACACGTCAGGAAAATTTGGTGCCTTACAACAACTATGCCAGAAGGCTGTTACCCTTCGTTGGCAACATTGTCTTCAATGTATCAAGTGAACCGTTGAAATGAGACTCCCTCAATCAGAATCATGCGTCTGGATAGACCATCTTTTGTGTTTGCAGTTGAAGATTTATCAGATGGTAAGCCTTAGTATCATGACATCAAGTGTTTTCTGAAGAGTCAAGAGTATCCAGAGGCTACGGCTAGAAAGCTGTTGAGGGTAGGGTATTACTGGATGACTATGGAGTCTGATTATTTTAAATACGCCCGAAAATGTCATAAATGCTAGATTTATGCTGATAAGGTGCACGTACCGCCTACTCCTCTGAATGTATTGTCATCTCCTTGGCCATTTGCCATGTGGGGCATTGACATGATTGGAAAGATTGAGCCGACTGCGTCCAATGGGCATCGTTTCATTCTGGTTGCCATTGATTACTTCAGGAAGTGGGTGGAAGCAGCCTTGTATGCCAACGTCACCAAGCAAGTGGTAGCCCGGTTTATAAAGAAGGACATCATCTGTCGTTACGGAGTCTCGGAGAGAATCATTACTGATAATGGTTCAAATTTGAACAATAAGATGATGAAGGAGCTATGTCAGAGCTTTAAGATTGAACATCATAATTCTTCTCCCTATCGTCCGAAGATGAATGGGGTTGTTGAAGCAGCAAATAAGAATATCAAGAAGATTGTGCAGAAAATGGTGCAACTCTTTTCTCACTTGTATATGGTATGGAAGTAGTCCTACCATTAGAGGTTGAGATTCCTTCTTTGAGAATTCTGGCAGATGTGAAGCTTGATAAAGCTGAATGGGTGTGTTCCCGGTTGAATCAGTTGAATCTTATCGAAGAGAAGATATTGGCAGCCATTACACATGGCCGTTTGTACCAGAGCATGATGAAGAAAGCCTTTAATCAGAAAGTGCGTCCTCGGTGTTTTCAGACAGGCGAGTTGGTTTTGAAAAGGATCCTTCCTCCTCAGATAGATCACAGGGGCAAATGGACTCCAAACTACGAAGGGCCGTATGTGGTAAGAAAAGTTTTCTCTGGCGGAGCCTTATTACTCTCAACTATGGATGCCGAAGATTTTACATCCCCTGTGAACGCAGATGTAGTCAAAAAATACTTTGCATAAAAGAGACCCGCTGGACATAAAAAGAAGATGCGGGCAAAAAAGGGGCATCCCGGCGAACCATAAATAGAAAAGGTTCGGGCAAAAGTTAGGGATAAAAAGAAAAAAAAAAGAAGAATAAACCCGCAAAGTTGAAAACCTGAAGAAGGAAACTTTGGACAAAATGGGTATCCCGGTGGATTGAAAACCCGAAAAGGGCGATCCAGGCAAAAGTTAGGGATTTGAAAGCGAGAGGCTGCGGTCTGCGTTCGATCTGTAAGCACTTTTGACACTTGGGAATTTTGAAGGAAAGGAATCAGTCAAGTCAGTCTCTTCGAAGGACAAAGCATCTGTGGATAAGCAAAGGCATATGAGTCATAATTGAATTGAATCATGGTGGATATCTGTTCCCACATTGCCGACATGTGTATTTTCTTTTTGCTTTTGCGCAATTACCTCTTTTCAGGAATTGCTTCCGGATGTAAATGCCTATTTACAGGCCAACTCTTTCAATAAAATTTTCATTTCACTCAAAGAGCTTTCCATTTATGTTTTTACTTTTACTGTTTTGTTTGTGAAAACTTCCGATATTTTGATAAACATTGCATGTGAAAATGTTAAGCTTTGCGGAGCATATCGGAAAACAATGGAAATTGCTTAGGCAACAGATATTGTGGATGGTAATCGAGATAGCCATTTTTTGCATACAGAACATTCTGTCGTCATTGTGTGCAGGGTAGCAAGGTTTCTCCCCAGTAGAGTTACTCTCCCCAGCATTGAGATTTCATCCTCCTCAGCAGATTGTTGCTATCCCCAGCCAGAGTACAGAGGATTGTTTCTCCAGCCGAAGTTGTATACGGATTATTATTCCCCAGCAAGAATTCAGAAGTTGATTGTTCTAGGGTGGACGTTGTTGTATCCCCAGTAGAAGACTGGTGGAATATCTTCCCGGGCAAAGATGTTATCTTCCCCACAGAGTTTTGGTGTCTGCTTTCCTCAGTCGGTCAGGAAGTATGGTCTCGTCGACAGCAGTATGCTCTAATCCCCAGCAGGGTAAGGGTAAGGTCATTTCCCCCAGCAGCAGGTTAAGTTCAGTGATATCCCCAAGTAGAGTTGGTGGTAATCTTCGTAGCAGTTTATTCAACGGTGGTTGACATCCCCAACAGAGTGGAAGTTCTCTTTGGTTTTTTTGTCTCCAGCAGAGGTTGTGATCAAGAGGGTCGTTCAGTGTGACTTCCTCAGCAAGGCGTTTTTCTCAAGCACAATTTAGTTTGTCATCCCCGGTGGAGTTGCCTTCGTCTTCAGCATTTATTTTGATGGAGCGCTTCTTTTGCATTGCATGAGCATGTTGGCATGGCATCCTCCCAAAAGCATAGCATTTCCATTTCGTATGGAGCATTACGCCATAGAAAATTCAAACATATGCATTCGAAGCATAAGCCAGGTTTGAGTTCTTGTTTTCCAGGTGTTTCCCGAGCAGGGAATGCAAGAATTCAGGAGATATCGTCCAACTTTATACCCCAAGCGGTGGACCTGGTCATTTGGAGAGACTATTTGATTTATCCCTTCAGAGTTGTTAGCGTTAAACACCCGTCTGTGCTCTTTCAACACTCGTCTGTGTTCTTTCAACACCCATCCGTGTTCTTTTTCATTTCCTCAATACATTCGTACGTATTGATTCTAAACACTCGTCTGTGTTCATCCCGGCACCCGTCCGTGTTCGGTTAGAGATTTCAATCCCCAGTGAGGTCACCTTATACCTCTTTTCATCACTCGTCCGTGTTTGAACGTTTTAGCCAATACCCGTCTGTATTGACCTTAGACTCCCGTCCGTGTTTGAACCTTTTAGACACCCGTCTGTGTTCTTTTAGCACCCGTCCGTGTTTGAACCTTTTAGACACCCGTCCGTGTTCTTTCATCACCCGTCTGTGTTTGAACCTTTTAGACAGCCGTCTGTGTTCTTTCATCACCCGTCCATGTTTGAACCTTTTAGACACCCGTCCGCATTCTTTCATCACCCGTCCGTGTTTGAACCTTTTAGACTCCCGTCCGTGTTCTTTCATCACCCGTTCGTGTTTGAACGTTTTAGCCAATACCCGTCCGTATTGACCTTTGACACCCGCCCGTGATCTTTTAGCACCCGTCCGTGTTTGACCTTAGACACCCGTCCGTGTTCTTTCAGCACCCGTCTGTGTTTGTCCCTTGACACCTGTTCGTGTTCTTTCATCACCCGTCCGTGTTTGAACCTTTTAGACATCCGTCCGTGGTCTTTCAGCACCCATCCGTGTTTGAACCTTTTAGACACCCGTCTGTGTTCTTTCATCACCCATCCGTGTTTGAACCTTTTAGACACCCGTCTGTGTTCTTTCATCACCCGTCCGTGTTTGAACCCTTTGACACCCGTCTGTGTTCTTTCATCACCCGTCCGTGCTTGAACCTTTTAGACACCCGTCCATGTTCTTTCATCACCCGTCTGTTTTTGAACCTTTTAGACACTCGTCTGTGTTCTTTCATCACCCGTCCGTGTTTGAACCCTTTGACACTCGTCCGTGTTCTTTCATCACTCGTCCATGTTTGAACCTTTTAGACACCCGTCTGTGTTCTTTCATCACCCGTCCGTGTTTGAACCTTTTAGACACTCGTCTGTGTTCTTTCATCACCCGTCTGTGTTTGAACCTTTTAGACACCCGTCTGTGTTCTTTCATCACCCGTCCGTGTTTGAACCTTTTGACACCCGTCCGTGTTCTTTCATCACCCGTCCGTGTTTGACTTTTGACACCCGTCCGTGTTCTTTCAGCACCCGTCCGTGTTTGAACCTTTTTGGCACTCGTCCGTGTTTACCCCCAGCGTAGTCAGCGCTTGTCCGTATTTGTTTCAATCCATGTCAATACTTCGTCCGTATTGATCTGACACTTTCTATTACTTGTTCCCCAGCGGAGTCGTCTCTCCTTTTGCAGGATGCAAATTTGTGCGGTTATTTTGGTATTCAATCTCCATGTATCCCGATTGTCTGGAAGCCTTTGGCTTCCCAACCCTCGGATCCAAGAAGATTGAATAAGGGCAGCTGTAACACCTCAAAATTTGCCCCCTTGTTTCTAACCCTTTTTGGCTTATGCTTCATTTCATTAGCATCGTCATTTCTGCATTTGCATGGTTCTTTTGGGCATGGGATCAAGGTATTTTCCAGCAGTTCATGGCGTTATCAGTTCCAGTTTTGATCTTCGGCAGTATCAAAGCCAGGCAAATAGCTTTCAAAGTCTTTTTGAGCATTTATTTTGCTCATTAGATGATTTGATAATCAGAAGCTCTGGCAGTCATTTTGATCAAGCGATCCAATATCAGACGTTAATAATTCAGTAGGATATTTTGAGGTGTCAGCAAGAATTCGTGTTTCTTTTCAGGTGTTACGCAGTAGCAATATCAAGTTTTGAGATTCGGAGGCTTAACGGGGTTCAAAACCGCTGTCAGAGGTCACTTTTCCAAGTTTCCCTCCAAAGGACGCCAAGATTCAAAATTTGGACTATGTAACCGGTTAGCAGTTATGTTGTAACCGATTACACTACACGCATTTTGAAAAATGGGTTGAATTTCAGTATTTGTGATCATGTGCCATTCATGTGCATGTGTGGGAAGGATCTAGAATTGATTTTTTTCATCATTTTCCACCCAAAATTCAAATTCCTCCCAACATTTTCCACTCTAATTCCACATTCTTTTTTCAAATTCCATTCCTAATCTCCATTCCACTCATTAACCCACACTCCAAACCACATTTGAATTCCTAACCTAGTTTCTATTTAAATCAATTCATTTCAAACCTCACATAACTTTGATCCATTTTCTGAATTTTCTACACATCTCACTCCATTTTCTCTCAACTTTTCTCTCATTTCAAAACCCTCACTCAAAGTTCCTTCATCAAAGTTCAACAAATTTTGCATTGAAATTTGTTGATCTTGGAACTAAACCTTCATCCATTCATCAATTCTTGAAGGAATTCTAATTTTGCTATTGTTTTGTTTCTGGATCTAAGTTCTTGGAAGTGATTTTTGGAGAAGCTAGAAGCAAGTTCATCACATTACATTTATTTTGCATTTTTCTCTTGAAGATTGCATTGGATCTCTGAATTTCTTGCTTAGATTCATCAATTGCAGCTTATCAACACTCACCAAAGCAATTCTCAGCTTTGTAGGTTGGTGGATTTTAGATCTACTTTTCATTTTAGCTTATTTTGCTTGTTCATGATGTAGATCTTGAATTTGTCGAGTTTGATCCATTGGATTGTGGATTTGATTGTTGTTGTTTGTTAATTGATGTGTGTTTTCTGGTTTTGAGATGTAATTTTCGTGCACATTGAGTTGCCCTAACATGCAGGTGATTAGAGAAGTGATAAGCTGCTGAAAAGTGATTTTGGAAACTGTATTTTTGAATTCTGTTGAAGAGTAATCGGTTAGCAGATATGCTGTAACCGGTTAACATGTTGTTTTTTGCGTATTTTTAGGCTGTATTGAACTAAGTAACCGGTTACAACATAACTGATAACCGGTTACCACTGCTGCAGAATGTGATTTTCTTGCATTTTCATGTTTGATTGAGATCCTTTGCATGTCTAAACTTCATGGATTAATATGTTAATGATTTGTGGATTAATCATGAGCTGTTTCACCTCACACCATTGCATGAACACGATTCTTCGACACGCGATTCTTGGTTTTCATCGATGAATGTTTATGTTTGTGTTGTTGATTAATTGATGCGATAAACACGATGCACACACATTTGAATTGTGTTAATTCTTGATTGATGCTCAACTTGCTGGGCATGTGATGCGTGATTGTTGTTTGTTCCCGTGGTTACTTATGCATGATGTTTTGATCAATGTTTGAGTTGTGCACCTTTGTTGAGTAATTGTTATTGGTCATGCTATTCATTCTTGATGCTTGCAACCATTATGATCGGTTTTCCATGCTTTGTGCGTCTATTTGCAATCATTGCTCGCATGAGTATTTGTTTTCAAATGCGTGGTGTGCTGCCCTGTTTTCACCGCTGTCTTGGTGCATATGTGTTGTTGTATGTGCTGTTGTTTGGCTTTTTACACCTCCTTTTTTTGCTAAACTTGAGCAGTTGAATGTTGTTTAGTGTATTGGCTGGAATTTACCGTTGTGCAGGTGCTGGAGCGCTGTTGTAGCCGCTGTTTTTTTATCGCTTTGGTTTTCCTTGCTTTTGCTTGCTCCCTTAGGGTCCTAGTCCGACTTAATTTTTTATTAAGCTCGGAGTAGGATAGACATTAGGTTCGAACCATGCATGCTAACATAGGTAGATGTTTCCCCTTTGAACTCAACCATAAGGCCACTTTTGCATGACAACATTAGGATATAATTCCCATAGCGTTTTCTTTTCCCTTGAGTCCTCTCTTCTCATCTCATAATAATTCTAAAGCACTTAATAAAGGTAACGTGTATTGCGCATGAGCCTTGTATGTGGGAAATGAAGAATGAGGGGCTTCCTCTCATTTTTCTAGAGTGTTTAGTGGACGTTCCATCTTGGAACGATTTTCTATGCATTCGTTCCTACGTCATAGACTTCGGTGCAATGCAAGTTACGAGCTAACTTCAATCCACTTCTGTCTAAAAAACACAAAACAAATTTAAACCTTTTTTATCCTTCGAGATTGTTGAGTTTCAAAACGTTTTCAGAAAAAAGCTCGTCGCTCACGTAAAAAACACATACCGACCTCGTTAGGTCGAACTACGTTTGCTCTGATTTTTTACTCTCGTCCGAGTAAAGATACGTAGGCACGAGATGCGATATCTTGGCGAGCATTCTTCCCTTTTTCGACCCGTCCGTCGAACTACGTTGACTCTGATTCTTTGTTCGTCCACGAAGATACGTAGGCATTGGATTTTGAATAAATCCTTGCGAGTCCATCTTAGTCTCCCCCCTCCCCGTTTTTTTTGTCCAGCCGTAGACTTTAGGAAAGCTCACCCTTTGATTAGACAACAAGTGTGGATCCCATCGAGTACGATGGACGCGTGGGGGTGCTAATACCTTCCCCTCGCGTAACCAACTCCCGAACCCGGGCTATGGTTGTGATGACCATGTCTTTCCCTCTGTTTAGGTTTCTTCGATCGTTTCCTTTCCCTACGTCGGGATAAATAACGTTCGGTGGTGAGTCTTCTGTTCCTGTTTCTCGCCGGTTGTTTTTCGCAGTTACGACACATATGCATTAAAATTCTTTTATTTTTTGCATGAATTCCATTCATTCATGCCCGCATATGCATGTCCTTCATCCGGGAAACCATTGCTCACTCTGATCATTTCCAGTTTGTAGCAAGACGACGACTCGACCTCGGTATTTCACTCGCTCAAGCAAATCCAGGATCATGGCTGACTTCGAAGCTGAGAACGCTGCTTATAAGGAAACACTGGCTCAATTCCAAGGTCGGATGGATTAGTTCCAGACGAACATGGACGTCATTATGGAACTCCTTCGTGCCCAGAGGGACGCCGCTGCTGCTACCACTATTGTCGCAACTGTTACTGATGCAACTGTTGTCACTCCTGTTGTGACTGTTCCTCCTGTTATTACGGCTACTCCTACTGTTGTTGTTCCTTCTCCTGCTATTGTTGAAGTGCCAGTTGAGTCTGTGAATCAGCCTGTTGTTCATCCGACAAATTCTCAATCCGGTTTAAACCAGATGCCCGCTGGTTTTCCTTGGGGCATGCCTCTGAATTACACTCCTCAGATTGCAAACATTGGTAGTGCCTTCATACCATATCAGCCTTTTGTTGCACCCATGCCTAATGGAAGTGCTGCCGCATATCCGTGGGGTATGCGTACTCCGGTTCCACCTCCAGTGGTGAATGATGATCTTGAGAATCTTCAGGTTCAGACTCATCAAACTTCTGGGTTAGCTGACATTGAAACTCCTGATGAAGAAGAGCATGTGTATAGGGGTCCTCCTATTCATGTTCCAATTTTATCTCAAGCTGCCCAAACTGCTGTTCAAAATGTTCATCTGGGGATGTTCTATCCTGGGGCATCTTCCTCAGCTGTTGTGATACCTCCTCCAAATTATCCGTATGGTGTTCAGATGGCTCAGAATGCTGGTCAGGTGGTTAATCAGGGTTTGGTATATCCTTCTCAGTTTGCTACTCCACAAGTGCACGCTCTGGCCGCTTCTCAGTCGCCAAATCCTCAGATTCTTGTCAGGCCCACTAATTAGAATAGACTTGCTGACTACAAGTTGTTGGAAGACCGTATCATAGCTATTGAAGGGTTTTCTGCTTTTGGCTTGGAGGCCAAAGATTTGTGTCTGGTTCCAAATATTGTGCTGCCACAGAAATTCAAGATACCTGAGCTGCCAAAGTATAAAGGTTTGAGTTGCCCGCGTAGTCACATCACTATGTACTGCAGAAAGATGGCATCCTATATTGATAATGATGAATTGCTTGTTCATTATTTTCAAGATAGTTTGTCTGGTGCTTCATTGGATTGGTACATGGGCTTAGAGCGCAGCAAGATCCGTACTTGGAGGGATCTATCTGATGCATTCTTGAAACAATACAAATATAATCTTGATCTGGCACCTACTAGGTTGCAGTTGTAGAATCAGTCTCAACGCTCAGCTGAAACAGTCAAGGAGAATGCACAAAGATGGCGTGAGATGGCATCTCGTGTGCGACCGGCTCTCTCTGACAATGAGTTGGTTGACATCTTTATGGGTACATTGCAGGGATCCTACTATAAGAAAATTGTGGGTAGTTCTTCGTCGAACTTTGATGATGTTGTAACCATTGGTGAACGGATTGAGAACGGTTTGAAGACTAGAAAGATTCCTGGAGCTGCTTCCCAGCAGCCGACCACTAGAAAATCTCAGAGCAGTCAGTCCAAGAAGAAGGAAGGTAAAGCCAACGCTGTGACAACTCAAGTTTCTACTCAGTATCAAGCACCCATGGCACCTATGCCATATTATCCATATCTGTACATTGCTGCTGCACAGTATCAACAACCTCCATACCAGTATCATCCGCAATAACCGATTCAGAATGCTCAGAATCAGCAATAGAATCAACAGAACATCAAAAGTCAGCAGAATCAAAACCGTCAGAACAACAACAATCAAGGAAACCGTAAGCGTCCGAATTTCAACAGAATTCAGGTGTCATACACTAAATTATTTCCTTATCTGGTTCACCAAGGGGAAATTGTCCCCAAGCAGATTGCACTTGCAATTCCTCCCTTTGGCCCGAAGCATAACCCAAATGCGTCCTGTGTTTATCATGCTGGATACATAGGACATGCAACAGAGGACTGTTTTGTTTTCAAAACCAAGGTTTAGGGACTCATTGATAAGAAGATTCTGACTTTCGCTGAGGAAGGACCTAACATTCAGAATAATCCATTACCCAATCACAGTGGGCCTGCAGTAAACATGATTGAGGATAATTCAAAGGTTGAATTGATCATGGATGTCGATGAGGTAAAGACTCCGATGAATGTGGTTTTCAAGAAGTTGAATGAACATGGGTTGTTGAAAGGATTGCATGGTAAGTGTCAGATTTGTGACGATAATCCTAACCAGTGTCGAAGGCTGAAGGGTTGTATTCATATTTTGATGAACCAAGGTGAAGTGCAATTTGCCAGATCTAAACCTGTTGAAGAGGTTGCTGTTATCGAGCCATTCACCATCGTCTATAGGAAAGTTCCTGTGGAATCCCCTAAGCAGAAGAAGGTGCAACCCATCGTTGTTTGCCCGCCAAAACCGTTTCCGTATCTGAATTCTAAGGAGGTACCGTGGAGATATGGGTCTTCTGTGTTTTCTGGAGGTCAAGAGATAAGATTTACAGAATCTGAGATTATAAATGTTGTAACCGCTCGAGGTATGACTCGTAGTGGACGTGTGTTTGCTCCGAAGGTCACTACGAAGCCTATTCAAGTTCCAACTATTGTTCCTCCCCAAGAGACGACTGCATCTGCAACCCCTGGGCCATCTGCTGCCATTCCCGTACCGACTATCCCATCTGAGGATGTTTCAAAGAACAAAGAGACACTTGATGATCAAGAGTTCCTAAAGTTGGTCAAGAAGAGTGACTTTAAGATTGTGGATCAGTTAGGGCAAACACCCTCGAGGATCTCAATTTTGTCCTTACTCATGAGCTTGCCCGCGCACAGATCAGCTTTATTGAAGGTCTTGAACACTGCTCATGTTATGCAGGATATATCCGTTGTCGAATTCGATGATGTAGTGGCTAACATAAATACAAGCAGATATTTGGGCTTCAATGAATCAGAATTGCCTCCTGAAGGAACTGCCAGCAATAAAGCACTGCACATATCTGTAACCTGCACAGACATCCTGTTATCTGGTGTTCTAGTAGATATCGGTTCTTCTCTCAATATGATGCCTAAGGGCATATTGAGTCAATTACTGGTAAAGGGAAGCGAGATGAGACCAAGTTCCTTAGTTGTCTGAGCCTTTGATGGTTCTCGAAGGCAAGTCATGGGAGAAGTAGACCTACCCATCAATGTTGGGCCATATTTGTTTAGCATTACCTTCCAAGTGATGGATATTAATCCAGCGTACAGTTGCTTATTGGGTCGCCCGTGGATTCACGCCGCAGGAGCAGTTACATTCACTCTACATCAGAAATTGAAATTTATGTTTGACGATCAACTGGTCATCGTCTGTGGTGAAGAGGATCTGATTGTGAGCGAGTTATCATCTTTTCGATACGTCAAGACCGAAGAAGGCATAGCTGAGGTGCCATTGCAGTGTCTTGAATTCGAAGATGTCAGCTCTGCTTCATTTAGTCAAAGTAGACCACCGCAAATGACCTTAACTTCTGCTAAGAGTGCTAAAGAGACCATTGAGAGAGGTACTTTTCCAGGCTGGGGGCATGTAATAGATGTGGTTGAAAAGCATAATCGTTTTGGATTGGGTTACCGTCTTGGTAGACAATCTAGTTCACATGGTTAGAAGAAGTGCAATTTGATCAAGTTCAGTAGCGCGGGTTTTCAGATGGGTGACATCGTGGCAGCCACTGATGATGCTGGTCCCAGTAATCAGATTTCAAGCTTTATACGCAAGTGTCCGCCGGGTTTCAAGCTCAACAATTGGACATCTACCGTGATTCCTGTGGTTTTTCCAAATAACATGTAATGCATTTTGCTTTCTCATTCCCTCGTCCTCGCCCGAGATGAGTGGATAGCTTGTAAAGGGCCTCGCATTTTTGCAATATTATGTGATCAATAAATAAAAGTTTTTGCATTCAAAATCATGCTCTATTTTCTTTCTTTATTTTATTTTTCACAAACAAATGGCAAAAGTTTCTTTTATTTTCGCCTTTTTAAATAGCTCATTCTGAATAACATGCAGAAATAATAAAAGCATTGATAACAACATGGCAAACATCCATTGTAATTCTGGAATTCCAATTAACCAAGCCAAAGAAGATGGTGAGGAAGATTGTGAGTTACCGGCTGAACTAGCAAGGCTCCTTAAGCACGAGCATAGAGAGATTCAGCCACACAAAGAGCCAGTGGAAGTTGTGAATCTTGGTAGTGATGAGGTCAGAAGAGAAGTCAAGGTTGGCGCATCCCTCGATAAGCATGTACACTCCGAGTTGGTCAAGTTATTGAAAGAGTGTGTTGATATCTTCGCCTAGTCCTATCAAGATATGCTTGGGTTGGATACCAACATCGTTGAACATCACTTACCACTCAAGCCCGAACGTCCTCCTGTCAAGCAGAAACTCAAGAAGACTAGACCTGACATGGCACTTGAAATTAGAGAAGAGGTAAAGAAGTAGCTTGATGCTGGGTTCCTCGCCACTTCCGAATATCCTGAATGGATTGCCAATATTGTCCCGGTTCCAAAGAAAGATGGTAAAGTCAGAATGTGTGTGGATTATCGAGATCTCAACAAGCCTAGCCTTGAAAGATGATTTTCCTTTGCCTTATATTGATGTCTTGGTGGATAATACAACACAGTTCTCTATCTTTTCGTTTATGGATGGGTTTTTAGGATATAATTAGATCAAGATGTCCTCAACTGATATGGAGAAGACTACTTTTATCACACCATGGGGTACATATTATTACAAAGTCATGCCATTCGGTCTGAAGAATGCAGTGGCAACATACCAACGCGCCATGACAACCCTCTTTCACGATATGATCCATAAAGAGATTGAGGTTTACGTGGACGATATGATTGCCAAGTCCAAAACTGAGGATGATCACCTGGTCCATCTAAAGAAACTATTTGACAGACTCCGGAAGTTTAGATTGCGGTTAAATCCTGCGAAGTGTACCTTCGAAGTTCGATCTGGGAAACTGTTGGGCTTTATTGTTAGCCAGAAAGGCATTGAAGTTGATCCTGATAAGGTTCGGGAAATTCAGAACATGTCGCCTCCCAAAACAGAAAAAGAAGTCTGTGGCTTTCTGGGCAGACTTAATTACATCTCAAGGTTCATTTCCCATTTGATAGCTACCTGTGAACCAATGTTCAAATTACTAAGAAAAAATCAATCAGTTGAATGGAACAATGATTGTCAAGAAGCATTTGACAAAATAAAACAATACTTGCAAGAACCACCGATCTTAGTACCGTTGATTCCTGGTAGGCCTTTAATCATGTATCTCACTATTTTTTATGAATCAATGGGATGTGTATTGGGTCAACATGACGACATTGGCAGAAAAGAACATGCAATATACTATCTGAGCAAGGAGCTCACTGATTGTGAGACCAGATACCCACTCTTAGAGAAAACTTGTTGTGCTCTAGTCTGGGCAGCTAGACGCCTAAGACAATACATGATTTGACATACTACTTTATTGATATCCAAAATGGATCCGATAAAGTACATATTTGAAAAGCCCGCTGTCTCTGGAAGGATTTCTTGGTGGCAGATGCTGTTAACTGAGTATGATATCCAACATGTTACCTAGAAAGCAATTAAAGGGAGCGTCTTGTCTGACTACCTTGCCCATCAACCTGTAGAGGGTTATCAATAAATGAAGTTTGACTTTCCCAATGAGGATGTTCTGTTTATCAGAGACTATGAGACTCCAGACCCTGCCGTAGGACCCGAACCAGGGGCGCAATGGACGCTCATGTTTGATGGTGCCTCCAACTCTAAAGGTCGTGGAATTAGTACTATCCTCATCTCTCCAACAGGTTTTCACCTTCCCTTCACTGCCAGATTATGCTTTGCATGCACCAATAATATGGCTGAATACGAAGCATGTATCTACGGTATTGAAGCGACTATTGACATGAGAATCAAGATTCTTGAGGTATATGGAGATTCTACCTTGGTCATCGGTCAAGTCAGAGGGAATTTTGTGACTCGGGATTCCAAGCTGATTCCGTACCAACAACACATTACGAAGTTGATTCCTTACTTTGATGAGATTTCTTTTCATCATATCCCCATAGAGGAAAATCAACTAGCCGATGCACTTGCCACTCTAGCATCCATGTTCAAGGTCAAGTGGAGGAATGAAGCTCCTCATATCCGCATTGATCACTTGAATGAGCCAGCACACTATTTAGCAATCGAGGATGAGTCTGATGACAAGCCTTGGTTCTACGACATTAAGAGATATCTGGAAAAACAAGAATATCTCAAGGGTATTACTATCACTGACAAGAAAGCTCTCAGGAGGCTCTGCGCCAAATTCTTCTTAAGTGGTGGTGTACTGTACAAAAGGAATTATGATTCAGTGTTGCTCAGATGCGTGGATAGACACGAAGCAAACACGATCATAAGGTCCATACATGAGGGTTGCGAGGGTGTACATGCTAAAGGTCCTGCTATGGAAAAAAAGATCCTTCGGGCAGGATATTATTGGACAACAATGGAGGTAGATTATTACAACTTTGCCAAAAGATGTCACAAGTGCCAAATCTATGGAGTCAAGATCCATGTGCCTCCAACTCTATTGAATGTTTTGACTTCACCTTGGCCATTCTCTATGTGGGGTATAGATATGATTGGAATGATCGAACCGAAAGCTTCCAACGGTCATCGATTCATTCTAGTCGCTATCGATTACTTTACCAAGTGGGTTAAAGCTGCTTCTTATGCAAACGTTACAGGACAGTGGTTGCCAGATTTATCAAGAAAGAGATAATCTGTCGCTATGGCATTCCTAGCAGCATTATCACGGACAATGCAAGCAACCTAAACAATAATATGATGAAGGTGTTGTGTCAAGAATTTAAGATCGAGCACCACAACTCTTCACCATATCGGCCCAAGATGAACGGTGCCGTTGAAGCAGCAAACAAAAACATCAAGAGAATTGTCCAGAAAATGGTCAAGACTTACAAGGATTGGCATGAAATGCTTCCCTTTGCACTGCATGGCTACAGAACTTCAGTTCGCACTTCTACTGGGGCAACTCCGTATTCGCTCGTGTATGGTATGGAGGCAGTTTTACCCATCAAAGTCGAAATTCCTTCGCTCAAGAGTCATCATGGAAGCAGGTTTTGATGAAGCTGAATGGGTTCAATCCAGATACGACCAACTAACTCTCATCGAAGAGAAGCGCCTTACAGCCGTTTGTCATGGTCAGTTGTATCAGAGACGCCTTAAGCGAGCTTTTGACAAGAAAGTTCTCCCTCGAGTATTCCGTGAAGGCGAACTGGTTGCTCAAGAGGTATTCACCTGTTCACTCGGATCCACGCGGCAAGTGGACTCCCAATTACGAAGGACCCTTAGTTGTTAAGAAGGCCTTCTCAGGAGGATCCCTGATCCTCACCACCATGGATGGGGAGGAGTTGCCATCGCCTGTGAACTCCAATATAGTCAAAAAATATTATGCCTGAAAAAATGGATAAAAGTCCGCTAGATTGACATCCGCAAGGACAATCTAGGCAAAAATGGATGTCCCGATGGACCAAAAAAAGAGATGTCCGTGCAAAAGTTAGGGACAAAAAAACAATAATAGTCCACTAAGTTGAAAACCCGAAAGGGCGACTTAGGCAAAAAAATGGGCATCCCGGTGGACGAAAAAAATGATGAAAACATGTCCAGGCAAAAATTAGGGATAAAGGCATTGACTCCGAACAATTGAGCCTCTTTTCGTCATAGCTAGACCTCAGGCGGTAACAGAGTAGCCAAATCATCATCAACTGGTGCAAGGCGTTGGAACCTAGACTTACAGGGGATGGTAGCCAATGTTGTAATCAATGTGAAGCATGGGTTCCCTTTGCCATTTACATTTGTTTCTCAATTTTATTGCAAATTTCCTCATCAAGGATTTTTGCATCCTTGTACACATCTTATGTACACTATTTTTCACATTCAATAAAATGCATCATTTGTTTTCTCAATTGTTTTCATTCCAGTATTTTGTTTGCAAAATAAATGATTATTTGTGATCACATAATACTATAAAATGTTGAGAACAATAAAAAGCTAAATCAATCGAGAAAGCATTATCAATTGCATATTTTACTGGTAAATCCTGCAGGATAATCGTTAATGTCCATTGGCAAGGCTAACGCCCGGTCGGCAATGAGATGGTTCTTTGAAGAAGTTGTTGTTTCTTCGGCAGTTCCTCAGCAGAGTCGTCATTTCCCCAACAAATTCCATTATGGTTCCTTGGAAAGGTTGTTCACCTCCTATGTCCTAGCTGGTCCATAATGTCCCCAGTAGAGTGGCCGAATGACGTACATCAAATGGAGACTTGTTGGTTCTTTTCTCCAGCACGGGTCGCACATCATTCGCGGCATGTCAAACTGTCACGCACCAGCAGCGGTACAATTTGGTTCCTCGTATTCTCCAAGTAGAGAAGATCCTTCTTGCCTCATGAACTCCCCAAACAGAGCCAGACAGGGTGTCCACAACAGAGTCAGTGGCAGTTTGGGACTTGGAGTTTCCTGGTCTCATTCCCCAGCAAAGTCAGTCATGGCCCGAAGATCGTCATGATTCTCTTATCCCTGGCAGTGTCAATAGTGATAATCTAGAAGTTTGAGACTTCTCGATTTCTTCCCCAATAGAGTTATCATCTTCCAGGGGCTTTCCTCTAGCAGGATCTGTTTTCATCTGTGGGTTCTCTCCCCAATTAAGGATGTCGAGTTCGTTTTGCTACAATCTCTGCCAAACCACTGCACATCACCTCTACCTGCACCTTTGCATTGCATGATAGCAAACATCATGTAGAATGCATACATGGCATATACATCAAGCATGTTCCCTTTCTTTCGGCCTGATTCATCTCCCTAGCAGATATTCAGCCTAACTTCGCACTTATCAACCCTAAAAAACATTGCAACTCTTCTTTTGTCGTCGTCGGCCAAATTTTCGAGTTACTCTTTTTATTTAATCCCCTTTTACCTCGAATCATCGAAAAGCTGGTGCAATTCGTACATTCAGGTCCAAGAAGATTAAATAGGGGCAGCTGTCGTAACCCAAAATTTGACCACCCTTTTTGTTTTTTTCCATAAGCATGTGCACTCGCATCGCTAGCATACGCATTTGCATTTTTTCCTTTGAGTTTTGATTGCAGGAATGTTCAGGTTTTCAAGCTCGATTAATCGTCATCACATTATCAAAACAAGCACAAAACAAGGGTTTCTATGCCTATTTATCAAAGCAAGAGGTTGAAAATCAGAGTCGTGGCCACAACACCATTTTCAGGAAAAATTGGGCATATTTTGGTCTGGTTAATCGATTAACCATTTGCAGTGCAATTATGTTAATAGATTAACCGATGTAAATTTGCTATTTTTCAAGTGTTAATCGATTAACACTTTGCAGTGCAATTATGTTAATCGATTAACACGTGCAAATTTTGCATAATTTGCTAATTTTTCTAGACAGCAACTTTCCCTCCACATTTTGAGATTCTACATTGGTCTAGTAGCATGTGGAACATTTTGGAATCTTCAAGAATTCACCTACATTTGTTCCAATGCATCATTTTCAAATAAGTGCACCATGTTCCTTGTTTTCCAAGCATGTCAACCTTTGGATGTTGGAACTCACCTTGGGATTGTTACCGAGTTGATCCTAACTAACCGAGTTAACTACCTTGACTCGGTGAGTCAAGTGTAACTAACTCCTAGCCTAGTTCCAAACCCAAAGCTAAGTCCAAAGCTAGCTCCAAACCTCTCACAGTCCAAACCAAAAGTCTATATAAACAAAGCTTCACCATTTTGCAACTCCTCCACAATTATTCACACAAATTCTCACTTTCTTCACTCTCAAGTCTCTCATTTCTCTCACCATTTGCTGCAACTTCTACATATTCTACTTCATCTTTTTCGCCAAACCACACTAAAGCTCGTAATTCACCATAGAAGAAAAGCTACTTTCACCTTGGAAGTGCTTTTTCTTGAGCTTAACCTTCATCTTCTTTCCATTCTACTGGATTTTTTGGAGCTTCAGTAGCTTTTGGATTCATCTCGATCACTTCAAGCTTCTTCGGTGATAATTCTCATTTCGGAGTTTTCGTCACAATTTGCTCGGTTTCGATACGTTTTGGCTATAATTGAAGATTCTCTGGTTTTCTTTGATTATCTTCATCATCTTGCTATTATACTTGAGTTTATGGAGTTCTAGTAACTTTTAGAATCATCTCAAGTGTTTTCTTCAAGATTCTACAGTTCGAATTCGCATTTCGGAGCTTCGTCGCAATTTGCCCGGTTTCGATACGTTTCGGCTATAATTGAAGATTTTCTCTGGTTTTCTTTGATTATCTTCATCAAGATCACTTTGCAACAATCACCAAGCCATATCTTCGGCTTGTAGGTTGGTCGTTTCTCACTTAATTTATCGTTTCGTTCAATTTTGCGAGTTTCGATTGTTTTTCGATTTATTTTGCCATGCCATTGTTTGATCCATAATCTTGTTGATTTAATTGATTCTATTGTTGATCAGTTGTTGGTTCTAAACTTGATTTTTCGTGCATAATTGTTTGCCCTAGCATTGGAGTGATTGTACAATCAATAAGTTGGCCAAAAGCACTTTTTAAAATTGTTTTTTTGCCTCTGCAGCAGTGTTAATCGATTAACACTTTGCAGTGCAATTATGTTAATAGATTAACCAGTGTAAATTTGATGTTTTTCAAGTGTTAATCGATTAACACTTTACAGTGCAATTATGTTAATCGATTAACACTGAACCAGAATGCCATTTTCATGCTTTTTCAAGTGTGTTTGCCATGATTTTTCATTCTAACTTCCATGGATTGATATGCTTGATACTTATGGATGTTTTTAATGCTGTTAACCTCTGTTTAAAGAATTTTTATATTAATTCAATGATTGATTTATCAATTCGTGCAATTATGTGTGTTCTTGATTTTTGTTTGAACATGCTAATTTTTGCACTTTCTTTGACTACATGATACATGATTTGTGTTGTATTTTCAATGTCATGTGGTACTGTTTTGTACTCTCTCTCTTTGTTTTGCATTAAGTTTATTCTTCATGGATGAGCTTAATCTTGTATAATCAATAATTCACACCTTTTGCTTTAATGATTTTTCATTCTCTTTTGGAAGATTGTTAGCATGACATTCCCCATTGATTAATTGATCGAAACCATGTTTCGATTAATTGATCCTTCCCTTTCCTTCTCTTTAGGCTTCCTTTAGAGCTTTTTTTCTCTCTTTTTTCCCTACCGTGGAGTCGGAGTTTCGCGCGACACTGGAGCACTGTACAAATTGGAGCTGTTACACTGTCCGTTTCTTTTTCCACATTATACTTATAGTGCTAGAGAAGGAATGAGGATGGAATTGTCCTACCCTCATTCTTGCTATTTCTTGGGTAAGGGCATTGGCCCTCTCTTCGAGAATAGTCGCCTCTATCCTCAAGTTGTAGTGTTTTTCCTTCCCCAGTCGAGTTGGTCCTTGATCGCTTTTGCTCGTTCGATGTCTCTTTTGATTAATCACTATTCTTCTTGGTTAAGATCATTGTTCTTGGGTTAGCAAACTCTCCTTGTTTCAATACCCTGTTCTCTTCTTGCGATCAATTTTTGCTTCTTGATTCCCCACAAGAGTCTCGTTCCTTTTTTCAGTTAAACACGGTAATCCTGTTACAACCGAATCCCCTGCGGAGTTCGCAACCTTCCCTTGGTTCTTCTCCCTTTGTTTGGTTAACCATTGCCTGTCAATTAAAACATCATTTTGCTTCTTCTCAGTTAACCACAGTCTGCCTGTTAAAATACTGAGGAGTTCTGGTTAATCACCTCCTTTTGGTTAATCACTCATTGTTCAGTTAACCACAGTCCGTCTGTTAAAATACTGAGCCTCTTGAGTTAATCACCTTCTTTTGGTTAATCACTCGCTTCCTTTTTGGTTAATCACAGTTTCTTCTGTTAAAACCAAACCCCCCGGTGGTTAGCAACCTCTTTTGGTTCAATACCCTTCTTCGTTGGTCAAGTGTTGTTTGTTCAGTTCATACCAACATTCCTTTTGGGTCACGACCTTCGATCGGTCCTACACCCGTTCTTCTGGTTGATCACAATTTATCTGTTAAAACTACAGTTGCAATCTTTGTTTTCCTCGGTTGACCACTGTTTATCAGTTAACATACCGATGTCCCCTCAGAGTCAAACACCGTCTCTTGGTTCAGTACTTTCTCTTTTGGTTCATCACAGTCTGTCTGTTGACACCAACCCCTTTTTTTCCCCGCAGAGTCTTACTCTCTCTCTTCAGTTTAACCACTGTCAGCCAGTCAATATACTGAGTTCCCTTTTTCTCTTGGTTTTGACACCATCCGCTTTTTTTGTTCCCAGTAGGGTCGCTTATCCTCTGATCCCTAGTATTTTCTTTGGTCTTTTCTTCTCCAGTGGAGTCCTTTCTATTCCTTTTTCCCCTTGGTTTCGACACCAGTCCCCTTTGTTATCCCCAACGGAGTTTCTTTTCGTTCTTGGTTTTGACACCATTCTTTTCTAGTTCTTGTGCAAACACTCTTACTGTTCGGCTTTTCCCAGTAGAGTTTCTTTCTCTTTTTCTCTTGGTTTTGACACCACTTTCTTGTCTTTGTTTGGTTTTCCGTTTAGTTCCACGAACTACAGAAGCTCTGATTCTGCATTCGTTCGGATGTCAGATACGTAGGCACGAGACGCGATGTCTTGGCAAGCACATTTCCACCCTTCTTTCCTTCTCCCATTCCTTTCCTTTTCTCTGTCCCCTGGTTCCATTAACTACGGCGCTTTGATTTCCTCATTGCACTATGAGGGTACGTAGGCACGAGGGCCCCAATCCTCCGCGAGCACTTTCTTTTCTTTCTTTCTTCTCTTTTCTCTCTCTCTCTCTCTCCCTCTCTCTCCTCTTCTTTTAGCTAGAAGCCTTAAGATAGATAACCCATATGAGCCTAGAAGCAAGCGAAATGGTTCTCGTCGAGTACGACAGATGCATTAGGTGCTAGTACCTTCCTTTCGCATAACCGACCCTCGTTCCCGTTTCTCTTCCCCTTGGGTTTTATCGATATTTTCCCTGTCCTTCAGGACTAAATAATGTTCGGTGGCAACTCTGTGTCATCTTTGAGTGTGCGATTCACTCAGGTACAACCAGCCATCTTCAACCCTCAGATTTTTTTTCCTTGATACCGGATAGTTTCGTTTTTCGATGCCGGTAAGTGTCGTCATGTCATTTTTTCCTTGATACCGAAAAATTATCATCTTTCGATGCCAGTAAGTGTCGTTACCTCAATTCATCCTTCGATGCCAAAAAGTGTCGTCATCTCAATTCATCTTTCGATGCCGGAAAAGTATCATCTTTCGATGCCGGTAAGTATCGTCATCTCAATTCATCTTTCGATGCTGGTAAGTGTCGTTATCTCAATTCATCTTTCGATGCCGGAAAGCATCATCTTTTGATGCCGGTAAGTGTCGTCATCTCTATTCATCTTTCGATGCCAGAAAGCATCATCTTTCGATGTCGGTAAGTGTCTTCATCTCAATTCATCTTTCGATGCAGGTAAGTGTCATTATCTCAATTCATCTTTCGATGTCGGAAACCATCATCTTTCGATGCCAGTAAGTGTCGTCATCTCAATGCATCTTTCGATGCCGGAAAGCATCATCTTTCGATGCTGGTAAGTGTCGTCATCTCCATTCATCTTTTGATACCAGAAAGCATCATCTTTCGATGCCAGTAAGTGTCATCATCTCCATTCATCTTTCGATGCCGATAAGTGTCATCATCTTCATTCATCTTTCGATGCGGAAAGTGTCGTCATCTCAATTCATCTTTCGATGCCGGAAAGCATCATCTTTCGATGTCGGTATGTGTCGTTATCTCCATTCATCTTTTGATTTCGGAAAGTGTCGTCATCTCAATTCATCTTTCGATGTCGGAAAGCATCATCTTTTGATGCAGGTAAGTGTCGTCATCTCCATTCATCTTTTGATGCCGGTAAGTGTCGTTACCTCAATTTATCTTTCAATGCTGGTAAGTGTTGTCATCTCAATTCATCTTTTGATGCCGAAAAGCATCATCTTTCGATGCCGGAAAGTGTCGTCATCTCCATTCATCTTTTGATGCCAGAAAGCATCATCTTTCGATGTCGGTAAGTGTCGTCATCTCCATTCATCTTTTGATGCCGGAAAGCATCATCTTTCGATGTCGGTAAGTGTTGTCATCTCAATTCACTTTTCGATGTCGGTAAGTGTCGTCATCTCAATTCATCTTTCGATGTTGGTAAGTGTCGTCATCTCAATTCATCTTTCGATGCCGGTAAGTATCGTCATCTCTTTCATCTTACGATGCCGGTAAGTGTCGTCATTTCATTTTTTCCTTGATACCGGAAAGCGTCATCTTTCAATGCCGGTAAGTTTCGTCATCTTAATTCATCTTTCGATGTCAGTAAGTATCGTCATCTTAATTCATCTTTCAATGTCGGTAAGTGTCATCGATCCAGCATGGTTTTTCGTGTCTGTATCATTTTCCTTTTGATACCAGTGAGCATCATCTTTCGATACTCATTGTACCTCGTGATTTTAGACACCGGTCTGTGTCGTTTCCTCCCCATAGCATATTTTCAATCTCATCTCTCCTTATTTTCCCTAGTAGAGTCTCACACTCATCAGATCTTCTACCCCATGTTTATACATACAGAGTGCAAATATTCGGTTTCTGTTGGTATTCAATCCATATTTACCTCGAATGTCTGAAAGCGCTGCTCTCATCCCTTCAGGTCCACAGTTGATTGAATAGGGGCAGCTATAATACCTCAAAATTTTCCCTCCTACTTATACCCAATAAGTGGCTTATGCTTCACACCTCATATTCATTTAGGTCATGAACATTACACATGCATCATTGGTCTTCTCAAGGCATGGTGTCATACCCTAAATTTTTCCCTTAGATTCATTGATTCGTCTGCATATCATCTTAGGTCAATCATATATGCATAACTAACCACTTTATCTAGATCTTTGACTGTTTATTTCATTTGTGAAGGCATGTGCTGCGGCAGAAGATTCAAAGATCACGGAGGCTGTGTGTGCGATCATTGTGATTATGGCCCCTTACTTGCTCTAAGCTATACTTCACGGTGATCTCATTGCCATGATTGGAGCCTGTGTTTCAAGCCTTGATTAAAAGAATTGGTTCAAGATTTGTGTTGTTTTGTTTCAAGTTTATTGGTTTCAAACTAGAATTAACCTAGTTTAAGTTGGGCCATTAAATTCAAGTTAGTCAAGAGGTGATTCACAAGCCGTTAGCGGTTTTCATGACAAGTTACAAGTGGCTTCAGGCCATAAGCAAGTTTGTGCTAAGTTGGTTATAAGTCTTGCAAGTTACTGAAAGTTGAAAGCCACAATTGCAAGGAAAATTTCCAAAGTCATGTATTGTTCTCAAACCGTATTGAGAAGTTTTCAAAACATGACCAAATAGAGTTCCAAGATTAGTTTTGTTTTATTTTTGCATAAAAGCTTGTGAAGACTTTGTTCAAGGCCATAGGTGAACAACACGGTTCAATTCGAATAGGAAGCACAAAACAAAATATAACCATTGATGTCATATTTGAATTACGCTTGGAATCAAGGATTAATTGAGCAATGCTGTTTCTTTTACAAAACAAGAGGGCCATAAAGCTAGTATTGTAATACACAATCATAATGGAAGCAACAACAGACTGTGTCATTTCACTAATCCAAATAGGCTCATACATCAAGATTGATAAAGAATGCAAAATTAAAGCTATTTTTATAAGCACGTTGCAACTACACGCATGGCCTAAGCTATAAAATATACAAACTAACAGCCAATGCTATCATTATGCGGAAAATATCAATGGTAAAGGCCCAAGTTTCTTAAAGTATCAAATTTTGTTTCCTGCTAAGTAACTTAGGATTGCTGCTTTGAAGAACTAGGATATGAAGCGTTGAAGAATTTGTTCTCGAAATTTTCGCAAACTGCAACCGGCGATGTTAACCCAATTGCAGAAGTCTTAACATCTTTTCTAAGTTTTGATTTAAAAAAAGCAATCCACGATTGGAGCTCATAATTAGACACATAAGGTTCTGACTCAAAATATTAATTGGCTACAAGCATATTTCCTAGAATACTTCCCAATGGAAATTACAGAGAAAGCCATGACATCGATTAAGGACGTATTAATTTCTGCCCTAGACCAAAAAGGAATATTCACCGAATCAGCACCGCCGATTGCCGACATCTTTTGGTGTCAAGTGGTAGATGTTTCCTCCATATTATAGCTCCCGCGGACATGAGATCCAAGACATGTTGGTCATGAGTATTTCAAATAATCTCAAGCATGACAGGTTTTGAACTCAGTCACTTTAGGTGCCAGAGCTTCTATGAGACTTTCCTCCACGGTTTGGGTTCCTGTTGCCATTCACCCTGTCAAACAACAAGAAAGCCTGCATTAAGGTAACCAGCGCATGGAAAACGAGTTATAGCTCCTGACAATTGTTAATTATTAACAAGTGTGAGTAGTGTGAATAATAGTCCCACATTGGATATGAATGTGGTGACTTGAGCATTTATAAGTGAGAGAACTCATACATCTATCACCTTAAGGTTTTGTGTGAGTATGTGGTGTGTCTCTCAGAAAGGTGTTGCTCTAAAAAATAAGTTCCACAATGTTCAATGCTCCCTAGTAGAAATCTTCCCCTAACAGTGGTATCATGAGCCTTTGGTTCGAGTGAAGGACCGACTCCCTTGTATCAAAAGTATCCCCACAGTTTGTGGGTTGAGTGTCTCGTTGAAGAGTGTCAACGACGGTACAAGGGTGGTGAGTAAGAGTGCAGTTGCACACTTTAAGCTTCCGCTTAAGGGGGAGCATTGTGGAAGCATTGTGGATAGACTCGCACTTAAGGGAGAGTGTTAAGTATTAACAAGTGTGAGTAGTGTGAATAATAGTCCCACATTAGTTATGAATGTGATGACTTGAGCATTTATAAGTGAGAGAACTCATACATCTATCACCTTAAAGTTTTGGGTGAGTATGTGGTGTGTCTCTCACAAAGGTGTTGCTCTAAAAAAGAAGTTCCACAATGTTCAATGCTCCCTAGTAGAAATCTTCCCCTAACAACAATAACCTTAACAGAATTCGGGAAAGTGTTTGTAACCTTTGGAAGGATACAATTATGAGCATTCATTCTAGAGTTATCATCATATGCAATGGAGTTTCATGTCGAAGCTGTGCATCCCAATGGGAACCAAACGTCAAGGAATTTTAAATCTACAATTGAGGTAAAAGGATTAAGTGAAAAAAAACACCTGTAGACACTTTCATTAAAACTGCTGCTTTTGTCAATCCTGTCGCGAATGCTCGGTGTTACACAGATTAGAAATAGCATTCTATCTTTGGTATACAAAACCTGCAACAAAGGCAGCTAGTGTTAGAATCAAAGAAGCACCCCGTACACAGGAAACTTATGCTTTGGCCCTCACTTCGAGCACCTAATTGAAACCTTCGATCACGTATCACACATTTTTCAAAATGTATCAACTGAATTTTGTCGGGAAGAGCTTAGAGATATAAACCTCATGATACCTAGAATGGATTGCTCTCATTATGTCTTGAATCTTGGCGTTACCGCAGAAGGATAGCCCAAGGGAACTCAGGATGACCTTAGAACTTCTGTATGTCTCTTACCGGTTGTGCTCGTAGCTACAACAGACGGCTTCCATCAGTCATTACTGTTCAGACATTTGGACAAAGAGAATAAGAAAACTTCCATTCAAATCACTAGAATTGAACACGGGTAGAATTGTCAACGTATGGATTACCTCATGGCGACGTTGTGTGTCTTGCCACTGGTGACCGAATCCTCGTCTACAGACAGACGGACCACTTTGTTGATGAACGTGTCAAACTTAACAGGAAAGAGCGGACAAGCCATGTCTGGTCAAGAATTTTCAACTCCACTTGGAAAGAAGTTTAGAGAGGGAAGTTTAGATACATTCAATAGCTGCCTATAGTTGCAGAAGAGGAAATGAGAAAAACAATACTAAGATTAGTTGATATGGATCACCTGCATAATTTGGAATAAGAGGAACTTAGTACAGAGTTACATCGAAACCAATAATTGAACCCAAACAAGAAACATACTCCTCTAGTGATCTTTGCCTTAAGTCATGCGTTCATGAGAAATTTTCAAAAGTATTTTCTATATCAAAGACAACAATTATTCGTGGCAGTCAGTTTGAAATCAACACAGTTTCAACAAGAAATCATTAGAGCCAAGTTGCAATAAAGGGATCCTTGAAGCAAGATCACTCACCTGCTAAGGATCGAGTCGATTCACCTGAAGTTAGTAATTCTTCTGTGTCTCCTCAAGAAGCAAAACAGCTGCAAAGTGAATCACAAATCAAGGCTTCTCATTTCACAAATCATAATCAAACCGTAGATTTGCCACTTGAAATGCATCAAAAGGAGAAAAATTCACCAAAACATTCCCAAACCAACCAAGACAATATTCAAATTATTTCCCAATCAATTTCAAACAATTCCAGCATGTTTAGACAATTTCAAACTTTCCTAAAGTGGCCTCAGATTGTTCCCGAATCAGAAGGAGTTATTTTTCATCATTGGAAATTATTGGGCAATATCACAAAGATACCGCCAGCAAACTTTCCAAAACCGTTCAGAAAACAAATCAAGACAGCAATTAAGTCATTTCCAAAACAATTCCTATACAGCATTCAAGAGTTATGCAAACATATATTCATCATAGGCCTATAAAATGGACGAATTTCACAGAGCAAAGGACCATGAAAAATCATACGAAGCCATCATCAAAAAATCAAACGAAAAATCACCAATCATACGCAACACCAGAAATCCCAACAACCAAAAGTAATCAAACATTACCATCAGGCTCAGAATCAGAGTTCTTCATCGCCACCCGTTAAAGTTCATCCGACAATCAAGAAGCAGACAAGTCAAGCAACACAAGTCGCACAAGAGGTAAAGAAGAGGAAAGCAATCTCCCCAGAAAGAGATCCGTGAAGCTACTCGCCACCATCGTCCGCCCTTTATTTTTCAATTCCTCATTTTTCAATGTGTAATTGTAAATGTAACTGTAAAATCATAGTGAAGATGGGGTATTGGGTTGTGTGGGATCAGGGTTTATTGTTTCGTTTATTCGAGAGGAACGAGAGATTGAGGAGGATGGGAGCAGCGACGCCGCGAGGGTTTCACAAACCCTAATTTTCGTTTTGAGAGAAAAGATGAGAGAACGAGAGTCTGAATGAGAGAGCACCTTCTCTTGTTCTTTGTTTTTAATGCATGATCTAGTACACATGCACACACTCCACTCATCCTGCACCCTCACTTTTTACACCTTGATTTGTGCCTTGATCACATCTAACGGATGAGATTTGAGGGTCTGCGATGGACCCTCTCACCTGGCACACATAGGTTCCCTCCGTTAATTTATTTATCTTTTTAATTTAACCTTTTTTTTAATTCAGAATTCTTTTCTTAATTAGAATTTGTTTCTAATTTTTTTTTAACAAAGTGATAACTTTTAAATAACCTTTTTAATAATATAGCTTTCTTTATTTTCAAATATTACTTTTAGTAAAATATAATCAAATTAATAAATTAAACTTTGTTAATTTCTTTTTAATTGGTAAAAACTTTTATAATAAACTCTATTAAGTCATTAGATTTAAAATCTTTTCTAGTTTATAAGGAACTTTTTTTATAAACCTTTTTTTAGTATAACTTTAAAAATAATAGAGACTTTTTCAAAATAGTAAAAATAAAAACTTTTTTCAAAATTAATATGAAAACTCTCTTAATAATTTTAATAAAATTTTAAAGCTAATAATAATAAAAACTTTCTAAAAAAATTCCTCTTATAAGAAAATCTTTAGCTTTTTCAATAATCTTTAAACATAATTCTCAAAATAATAATAAACCTTTCTTTTTAACATTAAAATAACCTTTCTTAATGAGATAAACTTTCTAGGATTCAAACTTTTTCTTAATAATCATACCCTATTTAAGATCCATCACGCGCCTAAGTTAATCATTCGTTTGTGTGTTTTTTAATATTCTGATTGTGATTGATATCATGCCTTGTTCATGCCTTTGTATGCTTACCTCTATTTGAATGCTTACTTGTTATTGGTTTTGTGTCCAAACCTTTCAAAACATTAAAACTCTCAATCCAACGTCGAGCCCATTTTCTACCCATGTAAGTCGATTGCCTTTAGGCATTGCATTCAACCTTTTTGGTCACCATACACTATACTAGCTCACCTTTGTTAGTGCGCACAACTAATTTCAAGTTAATCGTCCCCTTAATTCCAAAGGAAAGGTACCCTAACATTGACTCAACGTCATAGGACTAACCTCAGAACCCTTGGCCTTAGGATTCGGAGTCGCTGTACTCCACGTCTCGCCGTAGACACTTAGAATCTTAGCCTTAGGATCGGAGTCGTCGCACTCCAAATAAATGCTCCGCCGTGAACATTTATAATCCTACCCCTCTACAACCAACTACAACTTTAGAGTCGCCGCACTCTATGTAATGTCTTGACTTAGACATTACCTCCCCCTGGAACCTTGACCCCGTCAAGAAGTTCCTCTTTGCAGAACTACGGATACTCTGATTCCGCTCCCCCTTGGGATACGTAGGCAGAAGATGCGATATCTTCTCGAGTATACTTAGATACTAACCTCGAGGGTTTTCAACCTTTAGCATAACACCTTTAGCAAGCGAGTAATCGATAACATAAGATATTAACAAGAGGTTCCTGTAGAGTACTAAGACGTTTAGGATGCTAATACCTTTCCTAGGCGTAACCAACCCCCGAACCTTAGATCTCTAGGTTTTTTCGCTTTTGAACCTTTCCTTTGGATAAATTAAAGACGGTGGTGAACATTTAAGAACTGCGATGCAAGTTAATATAATAGCTTGTTATCCTATTCTCACCGCAACACATGGTATCATAGGTATCACCATCGTTGATTGTGTAACGCAAGGAGAATGAGATATACTTAATTACTCAAGCCATAAGGGTCCCTCAAGACTCAAGACCTTTCATTTGGCCCACTATTTCATCAAGAGATGGAGATTGGCAAGAGAATTGAAGAGAATCACCTCCTTTTATCTCTTAACCGTCCGACTAGGGTTTTGGTCATCTGAACATCTGACAATTTCACTGAGCAAGCATCTTGGAACTTTGATACTATTTCATCACTTACAACATCTTGGCTTGAGAGGATCTTCATTATCTCCGGAAGATTTAGGGTTTTGATCATCAGTCAGCATCTTCTATCATCCAGTGCCAAAACTAGGGTTTTGCCTAAAATCAATTTATTTCTGATTTTTTGGGCAAGACTTGATTCCAGAGTTTTCTATGTGTTCTCAAGCATCTAAGATTGGAATGTGGACCATCATTGCCTTTCACAAGGGTTCAATTGTCCAGATGATTGAAAATCAGACATATCGGGAATAAAGTCAACTGATCAAGGAAAAAGTCAACTCTCAATTTTTTAGGTCAAATTCATGTTCATCATTTCAAATATGGTCAATTTATGAAATTTGATCAAGAAATATCAAAGGAATCAAGAAAAATCAAGAAACTCCCAAAGGTTGCTGAATTAGGGTTTTTTTTGCAAAATTTCACTAAGTATGGAAGAGCACGTTCATGTGGCCATCTTGCACGATTCATATCCCCCTCATCAATAATTAAAATGGTTCAAACCAATGCTAGAATTGAAGATGCATGGATAAAAATTTATGGAGACTTAAAGTTGAAAAAAGGTGTTGAAGCTGCGGGTAAGCGCGCGCCGACCCTTCCGTCGACGCACAACTTTTAGGTCGACACATGGAAGGCTTTCCGGTCGACGCACGGGCATATTTTCAGGCCTTTTTAGATGTGGGTAAGCGCACGCCAACCCTTCGATCGACGCACGGATTTAGGTTTACGCACAGAACAGCGAGCGGTCGACCGTTCGCGCGTGCTGACCCCTTTTTTTTGTGTATTTAAGCTACCAAACTCAATTTTTTTTAGGAGAATTCATATTGAAACTTTCACACTTTGATTTCTCTCTCAATTTTTCATTTCTCTCTCACTTTACCATAATAAACCAAGCCAAAAATTACATAATACATGCACACACTTCACTTGCCTCTTATACCATTAAAGAAAAGTGAACAAACTTAATAGAAAAACATCCAAATTTTGTTTACACCAGTCCATACATTCTACACATGATCATAATCCTTACCACCATCATCATATTGTAAACCATGATGCATCATTACATGCCCACAAAATAACACTAACCCGTGAATACACCATGACACACATTTCTCCATCTTTTAACCAAAGCTCTTAACCACACCTTTTAACCATGCTTAATTCATTAACCACACATTAATCAAGTATATATAAACCCTAACCCCTAACTAATTCAGTTAGAGATTCATTTTTTCACCAAAATCAGATCATAAAACTCCATTTTTTCTCTGAACTTTGGAGCTTCGATCCAAGGATTTTCGCAAGTTTTTTTAGAGTGTCTCTTCATCATCACCATCACCAAGCCTCAATTCACCAACTGTATGCATTGAATATCACCTGTGAGCATCACCTCATCACCCACGGATTCAACACTTTCTTCATCAAATCTCCATTTTCAAGCAAGATTCGAAGACTCAAAGCATTTATTTTGCTTTCCTGAAGTAGATTAGAAGAATTGCTGGAAGTTATTGGGTTTCTGGTACGTGGAGATTGAGGCTTCAAACAGGTTTTTTCTTGAACTTTCTTGCACCAGATTAGAGCATATTAGGTGACTAAAACCATTGGAGATTCTTGATTCTGAAGTCCTACAGTGTTGTAGGCATTGGTGGTGTTTGAATCAGAACAAAATGTGAGATCTTGAATATCTTAGATCTAAATTATTGTGCTAGTTTCTCTTTACATGTTGATTGTATGAAAATTAATTGCATATTGGTAATCTACACAAAATTCCGCGCGAGATGGTATAGGTTTCTTTTATTTCTGGACAGGTTTTTGCCGGAGCTCCGGTGAGTTCAGCCGGAGAAGATGACCGGAAGGTCTTCTCCGGTGAAGGGTGGTCAAAACCCTAAGAGACGTGGTTGTTCAGCATGTTTTTATAGGTCCATGTCAATTACTAGTCCAGCGTGTTATTTCTTTTGGCCCACGTGTTTATTCAGTTTAAATTGGCCAATGAATTGCTCACAGCGCATTAATGAGCGCTGACCTCATTCCCCACGTGCTCATTTGGATTTCCATTTTACTTTCTTTTTTGATGAATAATGTGTGGCATCTGAGTGTTTTTGGCACTTTGGGCCACCCAATATGGCTATTCGCCCCTCCCTTCATGAGCCCACATGATGACTGAATTATACTCTTACTTGTGTGACATCCCCCTTTTCCTCCATTGTTTTTTTATTTCTTTTTCTTGTACATGTTTCAAAATGAATTTTTAAAAATTCTAAAATTTTTCCTAAAATTCTAAAAAAATTCATGGATGTTCTTGAACATGTTAATTAAATTTTTATGAATTTTAATTTTATTTTTGGGCTGTTTGGATATTTTTCTTGGATTTTTGAAATATATGTGTTCATAATGGTGTACCTTGTGATACAAGCCACAAAAAGTGACCTTCCTCTAATCTTTTGAACTTGATTTTTGGTATTCAAGTAGCGACTTGATTTCTTAACATGTTGATGCTTGATTGATATCTTGTCCGTGAATTTTGGAATGCTTTTGAATTTCATCTTTTGAGCTTTGCTTTATGGGGTCATCCTTGACATGTGCTTGATGTTTACAATTAATTGAATGCTTTTAATGAATTCTTTTGATCCAATTTTTTGTATGTGATCACTCACTGACCTTAACATGACATGGTTAATTTAACCTAATTTTCTAAAGAATCTGGCTATTTTTCATGGACAATTCCATTACATGACCAATTTTGATACATGCTAGAACTAGGTCAAGTTTAATGCCAATGTATGGGCTCTTAAAGACCAATTTTGAGGGCATGTTTAAGCCTATATACAATGAAATTTTAGGTGCCTTTTTGAACCTTGGATATGGATTTTTTATCATGACTCACGTGATTCTTTTTTAACCCTAAGTTGCTTACTCGATTATGTTGGATGTTTGCTTAGGTGTCTTAGTTTGATGATGTATTTGTGCTATCCTCTTTAGGATATTTTTGAACATCATTCCACATATGGATTAGCATGAATCATAGCCTGCCCACATGAATTTATGGGTCACTTCATATGCTCCTAATTGGTGTTATGTCTTTACAAGTTTGAATATGAATGAGAGGTTAACTTTGTTGTTTTCACTTGGACTTTGGATGTGCTATATTTGTATAATGCTTTTGAAATTCAAATGTATCATTCCATATATCATTTGCCACTGCCTCATGTGTATAAACACTTTATTTATTTGACTTTGGAATTACTTTTACACACTTGTAACATCATTTGTATGTAAATTTTGTTCATTGGTTTTGGTATTCAAATGTGGGATATTATAGGTCTCTTGATACTGGTGTGGATGCTTGGTTGTTACTTTACCATGTTCTTTCTTTGCTCTTTGCTTGGTTGATAAGTTACATGCCTTAAAAGATGCTTAAGTGTGGTTTTGACCCTTACTCCCTTTAGCTTTTGAGATTGAGTTTAACTTGAAATGTTGTGACAATTTGAGGTTGAGCTTGCACATTAGATACATGTCTCCACTTCTGACCTATGACTTGTGAGTTCATCTCACACTTGTTTGCTTGTTGCATAACCTTGAATGATTAAAGCATGCTTTATGTGCCATCTTCGGATGCAACTTTCAAACCATTTGAACGTGATTGATGTACATTCCATGATTACTTATTTGTACTTCAAGCTTGCTTCCTACATGTTTATATCATATATGTGGCTTGAGTATGTGACTTGACTTCCCTTTTTATGACTTTTACAAGTCTTTTTGATATAGTTTGTAAATAGCAAATGTTGTGGGTTGTTATAAGACATAACATGTAACCTTTTAACTTTGTTTAGGACATTAACATAGATAGGATAGGATAGTTTTAGCTACTGCCCCTTGTATGTCATGTACCTCTAGGGTTCCCTTTTCATTGCTTATGGTTTAATTTTGCTCCTAGGGTAGAATTAGAGCACTTCCTTGTGCATTAGGACATAGTTTTGTACTTTGCTTTCAACTACTTGATAGTTGAGCTTAGCATGGAGACGGTAAGTTGCTTATGATACTTTACATGCTTATTTACACTTACGTGATTCCTTTCATCTCACTTCTTATTTACTTCTCTCTTTTGTGATTGTTTAGAATAATGTTTACTTGTGTTGATTCACATGATCCCTTAGGATTCCTAGCTCCACTTAATTTCCGATTAAGTTGGAGGTAGGAGAGACATTAGGCTAGCAATCCATGTATGATAACAAGTAGGTTAGTCCCCTCTTAACTCAACTATAGGGCCATCATTGCATGATAACATTAGGATCTAGTTTCCCTTAGTTGTTTATCTTTCAACTTTGAGTCCTTTCTCTTCTCTCATCTCAAAAGAAAAGCTAAAAAATACTTAATAACTATCGTATACGGAGTGCGCCACGAGCCTTAAGCACGTGGGAAATGATTAGTGAAGGTCTCCTTTACTATTCTAGGATGCTTTGCAAACGTTCCGTTGGAAGCGACCTTGTAAAGTATTCGCTCTTATGTCATTGTATTTAGCATGAAGCATATCACAAACAATAAATAAAAACACTTCCTTCTAAAAAACAAAAACAAACAATCGTCTTCCTTCGGGATTCTCTTCTCATCTCCCTCACTCCATTCGTAAAGGATACGTCATTTTCATTCTACTGCATATAGGTAAATGCGTAAGACTCCATACAACGAGCAGCAACACCTAAACTGCTAGAGCACGAACATTGGCGTCTTCCACTTAAAAACACAAAACAACAAGACCCTGTATGTCGAACTACGACTGCTCTGACTTCCTCTTTCCAGTCTGATTGAGGATACATAGGCACGAGACGCGATGTCTTGGCGAGCAACCTTACCCCCACAACCCCGTAGTCCTCCAAGGGAATACGTAGGCCTAGGACGACGAAGTCCTATTGAGTCACCTTTTTTTTATTTTTCCGTTTTCCCCATTTCTCAGTTGAGCTTCAGATACCCACACCCTTTGATCGAAACAATAAGCGTGGATCCCATCGAGTACGATGGACGCGAGGGGGTGCTAATACCTTCCTCTCGCGTAACCGACTCCTTAACCCAGGCTATGGTTGCGATGACCATGTCTTTCCCTTTGTTGAGGTTTTCTTCGATCATTTCCTTTCCCTGCGTCGGGATAAATAACGTTTGGTGGCGACTCTTCTGTCTTTTCCACCGGTTGATTTTCGCAGATGCGACACACGTGCCTTCAGAGTGCTTATAAATAGAGGGAGAAGTTGTTCATTTAAGATTTTCGCTTCTCTCTCCTTCCTCGTTCTTCTTTCTGAGTTCCCATTCTGTTGCCACCGTCAGCCACCGTACAAAGCTTCGAGCAAGCTCTTCGACCCTTCAAATCTTCCCCGACCATGTAAGTTACTCATTTCTAGCTTTGTTTCTAGCTTTTTGCTTTCGTTTTGTTAGAATGCATGTGGCTAGGATGACTTTATGTAGTTACCGTATTGGTTTCCAGTGAATGTTGGTGGTGGACGGTGGCTTGGCCACTTTCTGCCGTCATCGTGGTCACCGGAGCTTTTAGGAACTGTAGATTTATGTTGTATTTCAGCGCCGTTGTGATGACGAGCGCGAGCGTAACCGGCAGAGTTCCTGAGTTTTTCGACGCTCTCATGAGTTTTCCAATGAATGTATGAGTTTTCTGGTGGAGCTTCAAACGAAAAGCTGGGTAGTGGCTCGGGGAGGATCTCCCCGTACGTGCGGGAGGGGTTGCCTCCGGGCATACCCTCGTGCTATTTGATTTAGGGCTTAGGTCGGGGACGTCGTCCTTGGCCCTTTGCGCGCCTTTTCACTTGACTAGCGGTGGAAAGGTGGATTTAATTTTGTAGTCGAATTCACTTTTGTCCTCTGCTTTTCAGGTGAACGAGATGGCACACGAACCCAAAAAAGAGATTCTTATCGACTCGCCTGAGGAGAGATCCTCGGAGAGTAGTGATATTAAGGCTTCAACCGCCCCCAGTGATGTCGGGGAGAATCCCGAGCATGCTTCTGCGGAGGAATGGACGGTCGCAGAGCCCTTCGAGCACGCTTCTGTCTTTGCTTCATTTATCGGGGACGTTTTCACAAACGTTGGGCCAGAAGGGGAGTGGAAGGTGCACTTCCCCAGTCAGGACTACCGCATATGTATGGATTACGGGGAGATGTTCCCGATGTATGAGTATGCTTTTAAAGACATATGGCTGAGGCTGCCCTTCACTAACTTTCAGCGGTATGTCTTTTTGCATTTGGACTTAGCCCCATCATAGCTACACCATAACTTATTGGTGTTTATCCGTGCTTTTGAGCTGACTTGTGAGTTTCTGAAGATAGGAGCTACCTTGCCTTTGTTCTTCATAATCTTTCACCTTCAAAGGCAGGTTTCGGGGAGGAAGTACGGCTGGGTTTCGCTAAAGCAAGCGAAGAAATTGTTCAAGCCTTTCTCAGAGTCTATCCAGACCTTTAAGGAGAGGTTCTATATCCTTGAACCTGTGTCAGAGAAATCCAAGGACACTAAGTATGCCTGGGAAGTGTCGACAGATGAGGACGGTAATGATTTGTATGATGAGCATGGGAAGTTGGTGGCGGAGAGAGTGTATAAGTTTCCCTTCCACTGGACCGGGAACCATTTTGCTCGGGGTACTGACCATTATCTTTCCCAATTAGAGATGCTGAACGAGGATGACAAAGCCAGCTACGAGGCGCTGGTCAAGTATGTTAATAGTTTTAAACTCGCGGAGTGCTGGACTAAGAAGGAGGACCCGATCTTTGATGAAGATGGCGGGCAAAGAGTGGAACACAATTTGAAATTCTGATATGACAGATCCCAGATGTCCTACAGGATGTCGAGACATCTGGTCTATTACAGATAACATGGCAAGGTATAAAAAATAACAGTACTAAAAAGCATAAACAACACACAGAATATGTTCACCCAGTTCGGTCTAACAACCTACATCTGGGGGCATACCAAGCCAGGAAGGAAGTCCACTATTAGTAGTATTAATTCATAGACTCTACAATCAACAAACCAGTTGACAGTCTACTCACTTAATCCCTACCCAATGACCCTTCTACCTAAGTCCTCCCTAGGTATGAGGCTTCATCTCACTTCCAATCATCGCAATGATGTCTAGCAGTCAACACCTCAGCCACTGCATCAACAACTTGATGTCCAACAACTCTTCAAACACAAAAAAGTAGAAGACATACTTCCATGACAATACCTAGACATGACACACATGACTAAGAACAATACTTAGAGTTTCTTAACAGCTTCCTCCAAGAACAATACATCTCTTACCTACAGGCTTCGAGATAAACACGATGACCATCCCACATACCGGGTGGTTCACACATACCAACTCTCCTAGAGAGTGGTTCACAAACTCAGCACTAATGATTACATCTTTTCTATTCACGGCTTCTCTACTAAAACTAAGTTACAATGCTTCTATTTATAACCTATTTCCCAACTGGATTTGGGCCTTCAAAACAACAATAACAAGGCTGCACAAAGTCTGCAAATTAACCTCCAAGAAAATAGGTCTTCAATCAAATATTTCCTAATATGTCTCCATATTTAGAAAGTAGTGAAAATCCAAAAACCAACACAAAATCTCAACTCAATTACTTTGGACGCCACATAGGATAACTAAATATTCACAGAATATTCAGTAACTAATAACAACTAACAAAATCTTCCTTTCAAACCAATAACAGACGCGATGTCCTATGATCCAGGATGGGACATCTTTATCCGACATGTTGAATGCAGTAACACCTGCTGTACTAGACCCAGATGTCATGACATCTGTTGTAACACATGACAGCAATACTGTCATGACAGTTGAAGATGTTTCCACATCAGGTTCAACATCTGTAGTGATGTCTGAGCAACCATGTCAGTACTTCTGATCTGACATCTTGTACCACCTGCTATAGATCATCATCTGTTCCTACATTGACACATCCTGCAGTGATGTTCTACTCTTATGTCAAGACATTCTTCATAACATTTTCCTGAGCAACATGTTTTGCAAAAATTGCTGCCAACTCAGAACTTACAATCTCCCCCTTTGGCAAATTTTTGGCCAAAACATAATTTGATCATACACATCATAGTAAAGGAAAATGCAGCAGCAAAAAACAGAAGTCAGAACATCTTTTTAGGCATATATCAATCACAATCAATTTTACCAAAATTAATGCCAACACCAAAAGCTGCAGAACTATCACAGTTATATCAATACGAAAGGGCTTCTCGAGTGCAAGACTCGTGCTGACGCCCTTAAGTTGCTTAGTAGTTTTTATTTTTTAGCTTGACCGGATTATAATTTCTTCGGTTGCTAACGTGTTCGTTATGTTTTTGCAGGTGAGATGTCTTCCGCTCATGAGAGGATGGAGAAGAATGCTCTAACAAAGGGCAAGGCGGGCGCGACCAACCCAAAATCTTGGTTTACTCAGCGGGTGCCTCCTCCTCAACTTGATGTGGGGAGCTCCTCGTCTGTTCCTTCTTTTGCCCAAGGATCTCCTGTGCCGGGGGCCTTAAGGTTTAAGCGAACCAGGCCGAACGAGCTGGTGGATCTCAGTCGGGCGGCGGAGAAGGGCAAGTTTGAGCTTCTTCCTTGCCTTAATGACAGGAAGTTCTTCGAGGGCACATCCCTAACGGTACCTCGGGAAGAGTCCCTAAAGCTCGAAGGTATGGACTGCCCGAGCAAGAGGGCAATGCTGGCGCAAGATGCTTCTGTGTTGGTTCGAGTACTGGAGATGGCGGCGGTCTAAGCCGAGGAAGACTCCTCCTCCAAGTCCGAGCTAAAGAAGGCCCAGGCGGTGATATCTGCCCTGGAAGAAAAGGTGAGGAAGGCCAAGGAGGAGGCCAAGGCTGCTGATGACGCGAGGAAAAAATCCCAAGAGGAGGTTGCTAAACTGAAAGGGGAGAAGGAGACCCTGGTCGATGAAAAGAAGGCTACTGAAGACCTGGTCGAGCAGATAAGGTCTATGGTGGCCCCGACTGAAGATGAGCCTGAGGAGGTGAAGGCGCTGAAAACTAGGGCCGAGATGGTTTCTCGTATTGCGCCGGCGGAGGACGATGTCTATGCCATCGGGGAGGATTTCTTCAATAATGTTGTGGCTCAACTCAAACTGGTGAATCCAGGGGTTCAGCTGTCCACAGAGGGGACCAGCTTCCTGATTCATGTTGAAGATGGCAAGATTGTGAGTCCAGACTTCCTCCAGATTGGCGATGAGCATGCCCGTCTTCTTAACAAGGAGCCTCAGCCGACGCTGCCTATCCCCGAGCAGATGGAGGAATGATGTCTCCTTTTTGTTGTTGTAATGTTTCTGGTCTGCGTGCCACGTTTTATGTAATTTTATTGTTATTTTGAATGGGGCGTGGCCCCTTTATCGTGTAACAAGCACAATCGTGGCCCTTGTGGTCACTAATTATTTTGTATCCGGCCGTTCTGGTCGGTTTTGTATTTTTTTATACTCGTGCATGGTTTTTTTTGTTTTTATTTTCGCTAAGTGTAGAAACTTTGCTTGATACGTGTGTGTGCCCGTAATGGGGGTAATTTCGAATGATTTGTAGTTCCTAGGTTTGCTCGACATAGATGTGTTCAGCAGTGAGGGGGACTGGTCGAATGGCCTGGGTAGCTTCCGGGCATGAGAGTGGAGCTCAGGTCGCGTTTGAGGTCTGAGCTCGCGGCATGAACCTCCCATCGGGAGCTGGGTGTTCTGCCTGTCATGGTACTTTGACGACAGTGGGCTCAGTTGAGGAACCGCCATCGGGCAGGGGTCCCACTCTCTCTTGAGCGGGATCCTGTCTTAGTTGCCATGCGATGCTTGTACCTGGGCGTGCATCATAGTCGGGATGTTATGTTCATTTCTTCGACGAAGCAAACCGACGATCTGAGCCTTAGCTATAATATTGTTTTAGCTTTTCGGCGTTCCATGGTCGAGCAAGTTCTTCCCCGTTGAGGTGTTCTAGGTAGTAGGCCCCGTTCTCCATCTTTGCTCGGACGCGATAGGGTCTTTCCCAGTTTACGGCGAGTTTGCCTTCCCGAGAATCCTTGTGGTTCCTTCTTAAGACAAGGCTTCCCACTTGGAATTCCCGCCGTATTACCTTGGCATTGTTCCTGATTGCAATTTTCTACTTCAAAGAGGCTTCGCGAAGAGCTGCTCCTGATCGGACCTCTTTGACGAGGTCGAGCTCTTCTCTTAGTGCCTCGTTGTTTATCTCCTCTTCCAAAGGTGATTCAGTCCGCCGAGACGGTACGTGTATCTCGATGGGAATCACTGCCTCAATCTCGTAAGCTAGGTGGAAAGGGGCTTCCCCGGTCGAGGAGTGGGGCGTACTGCGGTAGGCCCAGAGTACGTTGTGCAGTTCCTCGACCCGGGCTTTCTTTGTTTCGTCCAGCCTTCGTTTGAGGTCTCGCAGGATTACTCTATTTGCTGCTTTGGCCTGCTCGTTGGTTTGAGGATGCTCGACAGACATGAAATGTTGTTTCGTGCCTAGTTGGACGACGAAGTCCTGAAACTTTCTGTCCGTAAACTATGTCCCGTTGTCGGTGACTATTGCTTGTGGGATGCCGAAGCGGGCAAGGATGTTTTGCTTGTAGAAGCGAAGTATGTTGTGGGTTATTATTTTGGCCAGAGCCTCTGCTTCTATCCACTTTGTGAAGTAGTCAACGCCCATTATTAAGTACTTGTTTTGGTTTGACCCTACTACAAATGGCCCCAGGATGTCCAGGTCCCACCATGCGAAGGGCCATAGGGAGGACATAGCTTTGAGCTCGTTAGGCGGAGCCAGGTGCATGTCCATGTGCCGTTGGCATTTGTCGCACTTCTTCACGTGTTCTTTTGCATCATGCTGCATGGTCAGCCAGTAGTATCTTGCTCGTAGGGCTTCCTGGCGAGGGATCTACCGCCGAGGTGTTAGGCGTTGATTCCTTCGTGGATCTCGCGTAAGACGTGGGCGACCAGCTCTTCCTCGACGCATTTGAGTAAAGGGATGGAGAACCCTCGCCTGTAGAGCTTGTCTTTGACCAGGACGTAGAAGCAGGCTCTGTGCCTGACAATGTTGGCCTCTTTGGGTTCGGACGGGAGTTCATCCTTAGCGAGGTAATTATAGACGGGGTCATCCAGTAGTTGTTGTCGCCAATGACTTGCACATCGAGGGTCGCAGAGGTTTTCTCGATGCTGGGTCGAGGGAGCACCTCCTAGATGACGGATTTGTTTCCGCCCTTTTTATTTATGCTCACCAATTTAGACAACACGTCTGCTCGAACGTTATGTTCGCGGGGAACGTGCTTCACCTCTACTGTAGCGAACTTCATCATTTTTTCTTTGACCAGGGACAAGTATTCAGACATGTTGTCGTTCTTGGCCTGATATTCTCCTCGAAGTTGAAGGGCCACGAGTTGCGAATTGGTGCAGATGACGACTTCTTCAGCTCCCAGGTCCTCGGCCAGGTGCAGACCGGTGAGGAAGGCTTCGTACTTAGCTTGGTTGTTGGAAGTAAGGAAAGATAAAGTGAGTGATACCTCGACAATGATTCCTTCTTTGTTTTCCAAGATGATGCCCGCCCAGCTATCTGCCGAGTTCGATGCTCCGTCAACGAAGATGGTCCATTTGCGCGCCCCGTAGGTGGGGGAATTCGCGAATGTCATTTCTGCGACAAAATTGGCTAACACCTGGGCCTTGAGGGCCTTTTTGCTTTCGTACTGAATTTCGAACTCGGATAGTTCCAATGACCACTTAAGCATCTTGTCGACCATATCTGGTCGTCCTAGCAGTTGCTTTACGGGTTGATCTGTTTGGACCACGATCATGTGGGCCAGAAAATAGTGTCTTAGCCTTCGCGCAGCATTGATGAGGGTCAGTGCCACCTTTTATATTTACTGGTATCACAACTTTGGTCCCTGCAATGCTTTGCTCGTGAAGTATATAGGTTTTTGCCTGTCGGGCGTTTCACGGATGAGGGCGGCGCTAATGGCCTCGGTTGCTACGGCGAGGTAGAGGGACAGAGTTTCTTCGTTGTTTGGCCGAGAGAGAACTGGCGGTTCTGACAGTGCTCATTTTAGATGTAGGAGAGCCTGGTCGCATTCCTCTGTCTATTGAAACGCGGCCCCTGAAATTCTGGTTAAGCAAATCACTAAGATGTCGGATAGGAGGTCGTGACACTTAATCTCTGCTTCTCACAAGGATTAAGGAAGAACAGAATAAACAGCAGAAAAAAATAACACACAAGAATTGTTAATCTAGTTCGGTGATCAACAACACCTACGTCTGGGGGCAACCAAGCTAGGAATAAAATCAACTAAGTAGAATTAGTTCTAAGCTAAACTCCAACATTTACAACTTAACACCTAGAAACTACCCTTCCTAGATTTCTACCTAAGACACTCCTAGGTATGAGACCCTTCTCAATTCCCTTTCAATCACAGCAGTGACTGAAAATTACAACTCAATAAACTGTCCTACTCAGGTATTCACACAATACAAGAGAGGCTCACAAAAGTACAAACCCTAGTACTCTATAACAACTGTAAACTTCCACACCTATTCTAGCTCAAATCCATCCTATTTATATTGCAAAACAGAACTGGATTTGGGCTTCAAACTCGCAGCAATTCAACTCCACAGAATCTAGGACCTATTCTTTTCTTCAATCCTAAGTTTCCAAAAATGTATTTTCTCAAGGAAACCACATATTCCTTTCAGAATCAAAATATCTGATTCCTCAATCTCAGATGCCACCTGGGATCATATTCCAATCACACCTGGAAAACAGATACAGTTATTCCAAAACTGTAACAGACAAAATAGACAAAGATGTCGAATCAACATGATATGACATCTTGTCTAACACCTTAACCTGCAGTTCGTTCATCATGTTAGGACATCTTGTCCAACATCTTTCTGCTAAGTTAGTTTTACCAAAATTGATGCCAACCTCAAGGGCTTGGACTCTTCAATCTCCCCCTTTGGCAGATTTTGGCTAAAACTAACTTTAATTATCATGCAGACACATAACAGGGAGACCACCATCAGAACCACAAGGGAAACACAACTTTTCTCCCCCTCAACCAGTACCTTCTGCAAGCAGCACCAGCACTAATCCCCCTCAATGGTTAGTAGCATAACAACAGTGGTTAGTGATGTTAGTATTACTCCCCCTTTTTAGCCACAATATGACAAAGGCAGAAGGACTAACTCAAAAACCAATTAATCAGTTCATAGTAATTAAAGTACACACCCAAAAGTAAAACATTATCCTGGGCATTCAGCCCTTACACAACCAAGACACAAAAAGCATAAAACAAAAAGTAAAGAAAAGACAACTCTTAGAAGTCATCTTCAGTTTCCTCATCCTCTTCTTCTCCAGCACTCTCACCAGAGTAATTATCAGCATCTTCTTCAACTGAGTCACTGTTCTCCTCAGCAGCATTTTCAGCATCTCCAGTGTTGACTTGTATCAATCTTTCCAGCTTATCCTTCCTGGCAGTGCTGACCTTGATAATATCATCAAGTTCCTTACATGTGTTTTTGAGCTGGGAGATAGTTTCCTTTTTTGTAGTTGTTGCAGCAGATGTTGGTGCAGATGATGAAGCAATATCTGGGACATGTTTTCCAACAAACAACTTATAGTGTAGAGTCAGAGTGGGTTGCCTTCTCGTGATATCATCACTAGGTAAAATTATCCCTGGATATTGTTGAAGGATTATTCCACAGATGAGTGATGGAAAGCAAATTGGTAGCTTAACAATTGAAGAGACAGCTTGTTTCAAGATTTGTTCAAAGATGTATTCACCAAAATCAAAAGGCTTTCTTTTTACAATAGCATAGATAGACTTTACAAGCCCAGTTGAAATAGTTGAAGTGTGATTGGTAGGGACCCAGTTCACAGTACCAATTCTGTGAAGAATGGCATATTTAACACTCAGCTTCCCAGCCGACAGTTTCTCTTTGCTGGGCCAATTTCTCACAGTGTTCCCAGTAATTTCCCTACAAATTTGATCATCAGAATCTTCAATTTCAGCCTGAGGACATTCAGGTCTGCCAAGGTACTTGTTAATCTCAGCAGGAGAAAATGTCACAACATTTCCCCTGACATATACCTTTAAGTAGTCCTCACTTTTTCGATCATTGCATCCTTCTGGAATATTTACTACAAACTCTTTAACCAGCTTCTCATAGCATGAGTCAAAGTGAGAGACAGTCTTTAGCAATCCATCATCCTTAATCAAATCCATTACTTCCTTACACTGGAAGACATTCTGTCCCAATTCTCTCTCTAGAGTAATTCTTCTGTGATAAACATGCTTCCACCTGTTAGCACTTACAATGTAACACCCCCATCTATACCCCCAAGCTATTAAAGCGATAACAATTAATCAGAGTATAATTAAAAATTCACGGCATAGACAGAGGAGTCACATCAATTTGAAACAGACATACAACAACCTGTTCATAAAGATATGCAACAATTCAGGTAGCACATAACCAAAAGAACTTAGTTCATAACACCCACAATTCAGATACAGAATAAAAGCGAAAAATATGTACTGAATCTCATATATATATCACATAAAGAGTTTGTCTATCATATACAACATCATACATGTACAATCCAAAAGATACATGTATACATAATACAAATAATCACACTCGATCTCCCCGACTACCCGGTGCCACATATCAGAGCCGACCGACAAAAGAATGAAGACCTAAGCTTCACAAAAAGACCTCCAGCATCTAATCTGCAATGCCTCATAGAGCATTATAAAAACAGCAGAAGGGTGAGAAACACAATCATAATATAATTGCATACAATTATATATAACACAAAAATACACATATACATTATTCTCACCACAACTTATACCAGAATTCAAACACAAACAACACCAAGTATATTTCATATATCCATCACCAAGGTATATCAACCATGCACAATACACATAACGCCAACATATAAACATATATAAACTCATCAATTTCTTCCACAATTCCACACACAATCAATCCATTCATGATTTATGCAAATGCAAAGAGACCGACACAACGACTCTATGTAAATGCACATGCGGTACCATCCATCCATCATTCTCAACACTAGTTCACTCAGGAACTATTGGAATCATCGCTTGTTACTTAGTGTAACTCCCCGTCGGGCAAATGATTTTCCCCGTCGCTTTCGGTCCTCTTTGTATAAGGCTCACGACGTTTATGGATCGCTTTCAGTCCTCTTTGTATAAGGCTCACGATCCGATCGCTTTCGGTCCTCTTTGTATAAGGCTCACGATCGTCTATAATCATCGCTTTCAGTCCTCTTATTTTTTTAAGGCTCACGATGTTATAGCGGATTCCCTCTGGAATCGATTCGTCGCTCAAACCCACTAGGGCACACGACATCACAAGAATGCATATCATGATGCTTGACATACAATGACTCATGACATTCAAATGCACACATATACACATCTGTAATCATGCATATATCATCAAAAACAACACATTGCATTTACCAGCTCATTGGTCACAAACCATCATCACAAGTCATACAACATTCATATCAACAGCCTATTGCATAATAGACATCAACTACACACACTTACAATAGTACAAGTTAACAAAACGACTCCATTCCAATTCCTGACATAATTAAATCGGCCACTAGTCTCAAAACCAATAATATAAGAAAGAACATGTCAAAGGCTTTCCAACGCACAAAACCGCGCCTCAAACCGGCTCACGGATCAAAAGTTATAAAGAAAACAAATTGGGAAAAACTGTCACATTCGCATTGCGAAGCTCCTAGCGAGTCCTTCGCTTCTGCATTCGCAGTGCGAATGTCCCAGCGAACCAAGTCAGAACTGAAAATAGCCTAAAAATTTCCCAACGTTCGCAGTGCGAACCAACCAGCGAATCTTCGCTTCCCCTTTCGCAGTGCGAGCTCCCCAGCGAACCAAGTCAGAGAGGAAACAACACAAAATAACACAAAGTTCGCAGTGCGAGTCTCTGGCGAATGCTCGCCCACACCTTCGCAGTGCGAATTGCCAGCGAATGCTCGTTTTCCCCTTCGCTAGGGGATTCGCAGTGCGAACCTGCGAAAACCAGAAAACCCAGCAACGCTATTACATAACCCAAAACTGTATTTTCACCACCAAAACACTTCCAAACCAACACATAGCAATCAAAACATAATCTAATCATGGTAACTAGTACTCTACAACATTTACATCGATTTCCAACCGCGAAAACATCGATTTCTACTCGTTTATCACATTTCGACCTATATCTAAAAACTAATAAAACTTCCACACAAACATACATAATCATACACAACCATAGTATAATTGAGTTTCGCACCCTTACCCGATTAAATCGCGTTTGAAAAGTCAGTTGAATCGGTTCCTAAATTCTCCAAGTTTTCTCTCTTTTTCCTTTTCTTTCTCTTTTCTTTCTTCCTCTTTTTCTTCTCTTCTTTTTCTTTCCTTTCTATTTTCTCTCTTTCTATTCTATTATATGAAAAATATAATATCTACCCAAACAAAAGACCAAAATTCCCCTACACTCAAATATCTCGCAAACGTTCCCAAAACGCAATAAAATAAAATCACCATGAAAAATAATATATTTTTAAATAAAAGTCAAAAATAAAATAATATAATAATAAAATAATCAAAACGACTCAATTAAATAAAAATAACTAAAACTGGGGCGTTACAACTCTCCCCCACTTAGAAATTTTCGTCCTCGAAAATATTACCTGAGACGAACAACTCTGGATACGACTCCCGCATCCGACTCTCCAACTCCCAAGTCAAATTTCCCTCAGCAGCGCCTCCCCGCGTTACTTTCACCAGTGCAATTTCCTTGCCTCTTAACCGCTTCAACTCGCGATCCAAAATCCTCACTGGTAACGCCTCAACCGTAAGGTTCTCCCTTACCTCAACTTCATCCATCAGAATCACATGCGACGGATCCGGAACATACTTCCGAAGCTGTGAAACATGGAACACATCGTGCAAATTTGAAAGACTCGGCGGCAACGCCACCCGATAAGCCACAGCACCCACTCTCGCGAATATCTGATAAGGACCAATAAACCGAGAAGTAAGCTTCTTCAATTTCAATGCACGACCAACACCCGTTACCGGCGTAACTCTCAAAAATACATGATCGCCCTCTTGAAACTCAAGATCTTTCCTCCTTCGATCATGATAACTCTTTTGCTTACTCTGAGAAGCCTTCATTTTCTCACGAATAAGTTTCACCTTGTCTGTAGTCTGTTGGATCAATTCTGGTCCAACCACCGAACTCTCACCAGATTCGTGCCAACACAACGGTGTTCGACATCTTCGTCTATACAAAGCTTCAAACGGTGCCATTCCAATACTCGAATGGAAACTGTTATTATACGTGAATTCCACCAACGCAAGATAACTATCCCACGCACCACCTTGCTCAAGAACACAAGCTCGTAACAAGTCTTCCAACGACTGAATCGTTCTCTCGGTCTGTCCATCTGTCTGCGGATGATAAGCCAAACTCAATCTCAACTTAGAACCCAACGCCTTTTGTAAACTTTCCCAAAATCTCGAGGTAAACCTCGAATCTCGATCCGAAACAATGCTCAATGGAACCCCATGTAACTTCACAATAACACTGATATAAATCTCAGCTAACCTCTCCAAAGAAAAACTGATGTCAATCGGAATGAAATGCGCCGATTTAGTCATCCTATCCACAACCACCCAAATCGCATTATGTCCCCTCAGTGTATTCGGAAACCCTGTCACAAAATCCATAGAAATGATATCCCATTTCCACTCAGGAATATCCAACGGTTGCAACAAACCACTAGGCTTCAGATGTTTTACCTTCGACTTCTGACACGTCAAACATGAATACACAAATTGAGCCACATCTCTCTTCAATCCAGACCACCAGAAAATCTTCTTCAAATCTTGGTACATCTTATTAGCTCCCAGATGTATACTCAAATAACTCCGGTGTCCTTCCTCCAAAATCATCCTTTTCAACTCCGCATCATCAGGAATACAAATTCTACCTCGGAACCTCAAAACACCTTTATCATCCACTTTAAAGTCACCATTTTCACTTTTATCACTAACCGTCATCAAATCCACAAATTTCACATCCAATTTCTGTTTCTCGCTTACAGTCAACAGAAAATCATTAGTAACCTTTAGCATACCAAGCCTCACACTGTCAGACGTCAATTCACACACCAAACTCAAATCTCTAAACGATTCCAAAAGTTCCCACTCCTTAACCATCAAAGCAGACATATGCAACGATTTCTGACTCAACGCATCGGCTACCACATTAGCTTTACCAGGATGGTAATTCAAGCCAAAATCGTAGTCCTTCAAAAATTCCAACCATCTACGTTGCCTCATATTTAATTCTTTCTGATCAAACAAATATTTCAAACTCTTATGATCACTAAAGACTTCGAATCTTGCACCGTAGAGATAATGCCTCCAAATCTTCAACACAAAAACCACAGCCGCTAATTCAAGATCATGAGTAGGATAATTTTTCTCATACACCCTCAATTGTCTGGAAGCATAAGCCACCACCTTACCTTCTTGCATCAACACACCACCTAGACCAATCAAAGACGCATCACAATACACCACAAACAGTTCAGTAGGATTCGGCAAGATCAAAATCGGAGCTGTCATCAATCTTCTCTTCAGCTCACTAAAACTTTCCTCACACCGAATATCCCAAATGAACGCTTGACCTTTACAAGTCAACTGGGTCAAAGGAAGTGCTAGCTTATAAAAACCTTCAATGAACCTCCGATAATATCCGGCTAAACCCAAAAAGCTTCTAATTTCAGTAACAGATCTCGAAGCCTCCCATTGTAGAACTGCTTCTACTTTAGATGGATCCACAACAATATCGTTACCTGAAATCACGTGCCCAAGAAAACTCACTTCCGACAACCAGAATTCACACTTGGACAACTTGGCAAAAAGTTTCCTTTCCTTCAAAACCTGCAACACAATGCGCAAATGCTCCGCATGTTCCTCCCGGGACTTAGAATAAATTAAGATATCATTAATAAACACAACAACAAAACGATCCAAATGCTCGTGGAAAATACGATTCATGTACTCCATAAACACACCTGGCGCATTAGAAACCCCGAACGGCATCACAGAATATTCATAATGACCGTAACGTGTCCTAAAAGCCGTCTTCTGAATATCTTCCTCTTTCACCCTTATCTGATGATACCCAGACCTCAAATCAATCTTACTAAACACACAAGCACCTACCAATTGATCCATCAGATCGTCAATTCTCGGAAGAGGATACTTATTCTTAATCGTCACCTTATTCAACTGGCGATAATCAATACACAATCGCATAGTTCCATCTTTCTTTTTCACCAATAAAACTAGAGCACCCCAAGGCGACACACTCGGCCTCACAAACTTCTTTTCCAATAATTCGTTCAATTGCTTCTTTAACTCAACCAACTCAGATGCCGACATTCAATATGGTGCCATCGACACAGGTCTAGTACCAGGAACTAGATCAATAGAAAACTCCACCTCTCTCTCTGGCGGTACATCTGAAATATCCTCAAGAAACACTTCCGGAAAATCACACACAACAGGAAACACATCAAGTGAAACTTGACTATCCACAGTCAATGATGCAAACAACCCGAACAACTGAGCTTCGTCCGCCAAAAGTTTCTTCAACTCTTTGGTAGATAAGAAACTCGAGTCTTCGTCTTCCTTAAGAGAAGGAAACCTCACCAGCTTATGATAACAATCAATATGAACCCGATTGAACTGCAACCAATTCATTCCCAAAACCACATCTAAACCCTCCAACGGCAAACACACCAAATCCATTTCAAAGTCTTTACCATAAATGGTCAAAGGACAACTTAAACAAACCAAAGAAGTAGTTACTGACCCCATTGCTGGAGTATCAATAACCATCTCTCCATCCATCAAAGACAACACAAGGTTCAAACGCTTCATGCATTCAGACGAAATAAATGACTGAGTCGCTCCAGTATCAATAATAGCAACTAAAGGCGTACTATTAATAAAACAAGTACCTCTGATCAAACGGTCTGCACTTGTAGTCTGAGTTCCTGCCAAGGCAAAAACTTTCCCACCAGCTGGAGCTTTCTTCGGTTTCGGACACTTCGTACTAATATGACCAGGTTTACCACAATTGAAACACGTCACCACATTCTTCCTTGCATAATCAGTTGCGACATGTCCTAAACCTCCGCAATTAGAACACTTCCTCAAATCCTTCCTACATTCGAAATGACGATGTCCCACATCACCACATCTATAACATCTCAGAGGACTAGACATTCCTCCTCCACTTGGCCTTTTCTCAAAATTCCCCCTTTGTTTACCCTTATCAGCTGGTGTCACATACGGACCACTACGAAACGGCTGTTTCCCTTTCCTCTCGTTCACACTCTTATAGTGAGTAGAACGAGCCTTACTATCTTCCTCATAAATCCTACAACAATCCACCAAATCAGAAAACCTTCTAATCCTTTGATAACCAATTGCCTGTTTGATCTCAGGACACAACCCGTTCTCAAACTTCACACACTTAGAAAATTTCGTAGTCGCTTCCGCATAATGTGGATAAAACTGCACAAACTCCACAAACTTAGCAGTATAATCAACAACAGACACACTACCTTGTTTCAATTCCAAGAACTCAATTTCCTTCTTTCCTCTTACATCTTCAGGAAAATACCTCCTCAGAAACTCAATGTTAAACACAGCCCAAGTAATCTTCTCCTCTGCAGCTTCCAACACATGACGTGTACTAACCCACCAATTGTCAGCTTCTTCCAGTAACATGTAAGTACCCAGTCTCACCTTCTGATCCTCAGCATAATCCATCACTCGGAAGATCCTTTCAATATCCTTAAGCCAAATCTGAGCACCATCAGGATCATATCTTCCTTTGAAGATAGGCGGTTTGTTCTTCCTGAACTCATCATTGCCAGCAGCATTAGGTGCACCCTGCACAGCCCGAGCCATAGCTTGCATAGCAGCAGCCAAAGCAGCATCATTCCTACCAGCCATATTCTGTTCATTTCCAATAACAGCAATTATGGTTAAACAAACAGCTCACCGAACCACAAAGACCAACAAGGACTGACACAAACTGACACGGACTAGCTCTGATACCACTTAATGTAACACCCCCATCTATACCCCCAAGCTATTAAAGCGATAACAATTAATCAGAGTATAATTAAAAATTCACGGCATAGACAGAGGAGTCACATTAATTTGAAACAAACATACAACAACCTGCTCATAAAGATATGCAACAATTCAGGTAGCACATAACCAAAAGAACTTAGTTCATAACACCCACAATTCAGATACAGAATAAAAGCGGAAAATGTGTACTGAATCTCATATATA